>UELU01147089.1:87661-115478 GCA_900490025.1 Megastigmus dorsalis
AGAGAAGCTGAAAAGACAGACGCTATGCGGTATTCGCACGTGAAAGCCTAAAATAAAAGTGCCAACCTCAGCGCCGAAAAATCGAAAAATTTTGCTTTCTGGGGCGAAACGCTCGATGCATTATAATAAAGAATAAAGAGTGAGAGAAAGAGAGAGAGAGAGTGAGAGAGAGAGAGAGAGAGAGAGAGTGAGATAGAGAGTGAGAGAGGGAGACAGACAAAAAAGGGGGAGAAAAGAAGATGGGACAGAAAGGAACTTTCGTCAGTGAGAGACAGAGAGAGAGGGAGAGAGTGGCACAGGCCGAGTCGAAACTATACTCGTCAGCACTAACCCTCATTTCTTAACTGTCCTCTCTCTCTCTTTTTCTCTCTTTAGATTTATCTCGTATCTCCGTCTTCATCTATCTCCCTTTATCTTGGCCAACCCCCTCCTGGCCCCGAAAAACGGGAATCTTTGCCACAGACACACACACACACACACACACACACACACAAACGCAGCTCACAGGGAAAGTATTCAGTTTTTCACGCTTCCGCTCATAAGCTCGAACAAATAAAAAAGGAACAAAAAAAAAGCCTAACGAGACTGGCGCATAAAATACCGCTACTCACCCTCGGCTCGGGTAAAAATATCACACACACATACAGAGAGAGAGCTGAATAAGCCAAAACTCAGCCGTCGGCAGCTTTGCAAGACACACACACACAGACAGACATACACGCGTACTAGGGAGGGGGAGAGAGAAAAGGAAAATATAGAGGGTATATAAGCAGCAGCTCCAACCTTGATTCTCCTTCCTCTCCAGCAGCAGCCAAAGGCAACAACAACAAAAAGGCTGGTCCAGCAGCGGCAGCAGCGAGATCTCGAGCGGGCCTAAAGGAAATCGTCTCCTCTTCCCCTCATGTCCTCCTCCGGCGGTCCGGCACGTGTGTGCACCCCTGCCCCCTCCAAGATCTCTCTCTCTCTCTCTCTCTCTCTCTTTCACTCTCTCTCTCTCTCTCTCTCTCTCTCTCTCTTCTGTACAATCGCCCCAGTGCGTATACGCGGCGAGGAAAAGTCTGGTGGTGGCCGAGCGCGTGCAGCAGTCGGCGCCGCCGCAGCCGACCAACCGCGGCTACGATCCGAGCTTTTTCCCCGTTCGCCGCGACGGTCTCGCTGTCCTGTGCGCGTCCGTCTGTCCAAGTACGCGAGAGCTCCGAGCCCGACTGAGCGGACCGACGAGCACCGCAGACTCACACGCCGCCGCCGCTTTCGAGCTTGCGCCGGCGTAACGACGAGCTTTCCTCCTACCCCCACTGCTGCTGCTCTGCTGCTGCTCTGCTGCTGCTCTGCTGCTGCTCTGCTGCTGCTCTGCTGCTGCTATTAGCCTAGTGCGGTCCTCCTCCCTCTCGCGTTCTCTTAAGGCTACCTCTCCACTTGTGGAGGAACGAGGCCAGCTGCTGCTGCTGCTACTGCTACGGTTCGATTTTCCGAGATGGGAGATCTTTGGCCAAATTTTGGCTTATTCTCGTAGGTGAGGCTTGAAGAATTGTGGATGGCAGGTTCGAGAGGTTAACGTTTAACGGACTTGGAACGATGCCTTGGTTGAACTTGAGTCTTGTATCGCTAGTCGGAGTTCGGTGACTGTTTGTCAACTGTATAGAAATTACTTTGGAACGGAGATAAGGCAGTAATTTACAATTGGGAAAATTCATAAAATTTAAGGAAATTAGCGCTACATCAATTGTTTAGATCAACCACAATTCTGATATTAAATGTTTTTCCTTTCCATATTGGAATACAAAACCTGCGATCTAACAAATTTTAAATAATTATTTTCGAATATTCTGCATGAACGGACGAGCCGGTATACCGGAGTATTATTAATACCAAGGGTCGAGGAGTGCGAAATCCCAGATCCTTATTTCGGATGAGCGTGAAGGTCCCTGAAAATCATCGCCCTATAACGAAGGAGCTGGAATCCCCAGGTTTACCGCACAGCTCTCACGGCTCGCGGAAGGTAGGTTTTAGAGGTTAGGAAGGTGCGCGAGATGCTATAAGGATTGTAAATTCGTAGAGGGATAGGTTGGGGGAGGCAGGAAGAAGCGGCCAAGACCGATGGAGAAGTCGCGTTACACGCGCGCCGGGTTTAGCGGGAGCGACAGCGACGGAGAGAGAGAGAGAGAGAGAGCATGCGAGCCGGCGCGCATATACATGCGCGGAAGCGTCGACGGAAGAGCGAGAGAGAGAGAGAGAGAGAGAGAGTGGAGTGGCTCGAGTGTGGTGGTTGGTCGGGCCGGGAGATCGATAGCGGGAGTACGCGGCGCTCGGTCCCGGACGCAGCATCCTTCTCCCTCCCTCTCTCTCTCTGGTTCTCTCTCCCTCTTTGTCTCTCGTGCGCACGCTTTCGGTTTCGCACATAGGATCCATCCCCTCTGGCGTGACGCGTGCACGCTGTAATTTTCGTAGAGAGAGAGAGAGGGACGCGAACCCTTCGGAACTATTCTCTTCTCTCTCCGCTCACGCAGGCGAAGAGCCTCGTATATGCGCGCGCGAATCGTGCGTTTTTGCATTTTTTTTTTTTTTGTTCGCTTCCAAGACTGCGGGGGTTGGAGGTGTATGTGCGCGGAGAGGAGGCCTGAGAGGGAGGCTTGTTTTTGTAGAGGGGATCGAGGCGCGGCTGAGTTTGATGGCTGATTCGATTCCGAATGGGCTTTTGGCTGCGGCTTTCGACTTCGCTGCGCGCTCGGACTAACGACGATCTGTTTTCTTTCTGTTACTACTTTTCGAGACGCTCGTTTTAGGATGACTCGTGAAACGATGATTGCGCTATGATTTCTTCTACTAATTAATCATTATGGTTTGGTGAGACGGTGCAATCGATTACAACTGCATACGATTCGATAAATTGTGCAGTGCAGCGAATTGAAATTTGTACCGCGACCGAAGCGGATCGGTTTAAAAAGCTGTAAAAGTTAGTATCCAGGAATGGGACTGCGTAAGCGCGGCACGTAGCGGCGAGCATTCGCGCGACCGATAGTCGAGGGAATGACTTACAACAATGTTGATCGAGCTCGCGCGCACAAAGGACACGCTCGGCGACAAAGGACATGCCGCGGCTCGTGCAGCTCGCCAGCAGATCGACATTGTACGCGCCAATTATTTATAGCAGTCAACAGCCTGGAACAAGCGCGTCCCGTCACCTCTGTATACGCCGATGGATTATGCAATATTTAGCCGGGACACGTTCGCCAGCCATTATTAATTAAACCTCTCTCTCGTCGGCCGCTTATTCTCTGTATACGCACTTACGCTCGAACTCTCATAATAGCGACGGTTAGATTGGATTGATCGATGGGTCTGACTCTCGTCGTTTATACGTAGAGGAGCTTGGGAGGAATTGGGAGTAAGAAAAATTACGAGACCGTCTCGTGCATATTTCACGCGGCTGCTTTGATCGAGGGATTTCGAGACGACGCGAACTCGCGTACCGGACGGATTAACGTCGCGCGATAAATCAGGACTGATCGCCTATACTTCTATAGTGGCGCGAGCGCCTGAATAACTCGTCAAGGAATTAGCCCTTGTGCGCGGGCCAACTTTTTTTTTCTACCGCCTACTGGACTGATTGACTTTTATGGCTTCGTTTTTGGCAACGCTCGACTCGCTTGCATATAAAGATTCGAGGTATGCGAGGTACGTCGGGGCCCGCGAGCTTTTGTACCGGCTGAATTGGGGATGTATAATTTACTCGGAAATTGTTGATGACGTTGCGAGAGACTGAGCGAACTGAATACGTCTATATATATATTTTCGGATCGGAATGTTAAAAAAGTTTTGAGTTTTTAGTGAACTGCTGAAGTTTCTCGATGAAAAATATACTGTGGTGAGCAGCTTCAAAATTTATTATATACGGAATAAGCGCTCTGAAATTTCTTTTTACGATTTTTACGTAATTATGGAATATAATGGCACAGGTAAAAAGGCCGTTACGAAGTTTGTAATAGCTGAAGTCATAATTTATTCAATATAATATAGATATTCACAGTTCGGTGTGCGTGAATTTATACATCTTTTTCATGACTTTCTCTACCGTTATTCCAATTATAAGAGTGGAAATCTCACGCCAAGGAACACAAAAGTCTACGGCCGTATATTCATTAGCTCGCAAGTGCATTTTTATGCTAATCTCGAGCTGTCTAGTCCCATTGAAAAAATGACCACATAAAGTCAAGTTTTTAAACACCATTCATAAACATGCGCGAATGAAATAACTTAACTTTGAATTTTTGCGGCACTTTTGTGAAATTAAAGTAAATTAAGTAATTGACACATCCACTGACTCGCGTAAATATAAAGCCATTCAACAAATTAATCAGGGAAAAAGTCTGAATTCGCATTAAGAAAATTAACATAGAACATCGAGATCGCAAGAGTGACGAGTGTTGAAAGGGCGTCGAAGGCAATTCCAGAAAAAAATCAATGCCGAGCGAGAGAGTGTCGCGGGCGGAAAAGTGAAATGTCAATTTAAAGGCGAGAGGGAGAGTCGAGACACTTACAGAGGGGAAATTTAAACGCGGCCAAGTATATGGAGGCGCGCGCGCGCGCGCAACACCAAAGGGGTCAAATAAAAGAAAGGCGCGCGAGCAAAGGGGTTAAATGGGAATTTTCCGCGGACTGCTTTGCGTTTTTATCGATGTATAGACGAGGAGGAGGAGAGGAAAGAAGTGATAGAAACGCCGCGGCAGCTCGAGTTCATTCCACTCTGGCGGTTCCATTGTTGACGTTCCATCGGCTGTCGGCGACGCTGAAAAATCGCCTTCCTCTAAACTGACGTTCTATCTCTCTCTTTTTCCATACTTTCGTCGCCGTACAGACACCTTTCGCTGTATCTTGCCTACACACCGTTGCCGATGCGAGAAGCGCACGAATTTCATATAAAAAGAAAACGCGAATTCCATCAACTTTCTTCCGAGGCTCCGCGTATGTGTGTGTGTGTGTGCGTGTGCGAGAGAGGCCATTTAGGCGATGACGTAGAAATAAACGATTTTCTCGCGCCTCCTGCGGAAGATGCGTTAGATTTACCGTTACGAACGCGCTGTGAAGAACGAGGAGGAGTTGGCGAGCGTGAGAGATGAGCGGCGAAATCCAAGGGGACGCGTGGATGGATGAGCGAATGTGACAAATTTAACAACGCCATATTTTACAGCTTCAAAGTTTCTTACCTATCGCCAAATAAGTTTCAGAGAATACCTATAGTCTTCATTGCTGTACTGTGACCTCTCATAAAGTTTGAAATAGTATAGTGAATTTTCTGAAATCCAATCTGGTATGCTTTCTATTGAAATATCACGAGTGAGCAGCTCTTGCGGGACGTGGGACGAGTCGCGTTATACCAGAGGGAGGTAATGGTCTTAAATGAGATTAAAATCATAATGAAATGTATACAGAGAACGACAATGGCTCACGATCCAACAAGAATATAAGTTTCGTATGCATACACACTTTCTGTGTAGTTATAACGTGATTGTGGGATACAAAATTTCATTCAATGGGAAATCGTATACGTTTTTCTAGTACGCGTAAAGCATCCAAGATAGGCCTGCGATTCTCTGCTTACAGGTTCTTCAGAAACCAGAAGCGATCGGGCATTGGCCAGCAACCGCAGTTCAATTATCGACTGGGGGGTGTGGAGTGGGTATAGAGCCACAGAGAAAGTTGGCGGTGTATACACACGGCCAATCCCAGCCGCGGCCATTCACAGACGTTATACATAAAAGCAATTTGAGCGGTGGGGAGAGAGTGAGAGAGAGAGAGAGAGCGAGACAAGTTGTCACGGCTCAAAGACTCGAGTAGCTCGGGCTGCTGTTGCTACTGCTGCCGCAGTCCAAAGGACGCTTCGGACGTGTATATCGGAGAGGCTCTATGTGTGGAGCATCGAGGCGGCGACCAGCGAGCGAGAGACAACGACAGAGTAATCTATCAGCGGAAGGACATTTGCTTCTCGGGTCATCGAGCACCACCGCCGGCCGTCTAATCCTTTGACTCGCTCCTCTCTCTCTCTCTCTCTCTCTCTCTCTCTCTCGTCTCGGCTTAGCTCTTGCGGCGCGATAACTTGGCCATGGCGAATTGCTTGCGAGGTGCTCCAAAGAGAGAGAGAGAGAGAGAGAGAAGAATTGGATATTTCGCGAGGAAACCAGAGAGAGAGAGAGAGAGCTGTCGTTAGATTTGCCCTTTGCGACGAAGGGTTGGATGTGGTTCCGTCTGAACTCCTCGGAATCTACATTGATTTTGCGCGACGCTTGCATCAGCGATTTTGCGGTGCCGCTTCATTAAAATTGGGATACTTCTCGAATGAGCAATCGAATGACATTGCATTTTCGCTTTTGATATTTTTAAGCGCCAAAAGGTACTTACAATGGAAATGTATAGCGTTAAAAAGAAATGCTCCGTATCCTAATTACTTGTACAACTAATTTTTTCCCTTCCAAAGCTGCAAAAGCTCAAGCTTATAATCCAGCGGCGCGAGAGCTGAAGGAGATGGAAGCGCGGTCAAAATGGCATTAGTTGCCAAGCAACAGCGCGCGCCGAGAGAGATAGAGAGCCGAAGAAAAGCCAAATATTCAATTCAGCCGCGGTCGGCCGCAATTTCCAAGCTCCATCCCCTCTATAACGAACTCTCCAAGATTATTTTTGTAAACTCATAAATTTCTACGCAGCCGAGCCGCACGAACGCAAGAATAGCAGAGGGAAGGAAAAGATATACATCCTTCGACGCGGAGAAGCCCTCTTTGCTCTCTCCCTCGGTACTACGAGAGAGCGAGAGAAAGAGAGGAAAAAGAAAAAGCCACACGGAAGAGAAAAGAGGAAAATAAAGCAGAGCGCGGCGGCGAATGCATCAAAAGTTGATGTGCCAAGGCAAGGCCGCGATCTCATGAGAATTCGACAATTTAAGGGGTAGATTGTAAATCGCTCAAGCGTACGGATATACATAAAGGGAGAGCAGTTGCGCGAAGCGAGTCGCTACGCTATTGAAACATTCATCAAGCGGGACTATAGAGCAGCTCTACATAAGAATCGCATGTGCGTATATACGCGTATACGGATACAGCTGATATTTGGTATTTGAGGAATTTCCATGAGAGAGAAAAGACAGAGTTGATGGGGAAAAAAGGGGAGCAATTCGCGATTGTCGAGAGGATTAAAGTGGAATAATCCGACGCGGACGGCACGCGGATGGAGCCGCTAGATAAAAATTATGGTAATGCTCTGTTTTCGCGACGCGCCCCTGCGGACATTGTGCATAGAACGTTTCAATACCTATATGCAGGTGCGCGGGACTGGCTCTAACGCAGCTCTTTATTAACGACGTTATTACACGCCCCGGTTATGGCGCTATTGTCGGGGGATCGTCGCCGTTTGGATTTTTTTCTCTTTCGCCTGTGCGGTAAAAACGGGGAAAATTTCGCGAGAGAAATTTATGTACTCGCAGCTGAGTATAATAGGACGAGCGGTTTTTCATCTTCGGCGAAGTGCCGAGTTGACGCGAGAACGGAAATTTCCCTACCTTATGTAATTGATTAGTAAATAGCAAGTAACGATACTGCACTTTATTTCCTTTACTGTTATTTGCTCGATGAATAATCATTGGACTGGAATGATATCGAATCGTGGCAATTATTTCGATACTTTCAAGTGTTCATAATACAAGTAAATTCTGCACTGTTGAGCATATGTGCAAAAAAAAGTTCTTTGCAAATTACATGCACTCGGCATATCGATTAGCTTCTTTATTTCACCAATTTAGTACGTGAAAAGAAAGTGCAAGCGGAAAATTTACTTATTTCCGCGTCGATAATTAACATGCATCGAATCCACGAGGGAAAGCTTATAAAAATAGAATCTCCATCCGACTGTTGATAACACAAAAAGACTCGCGGCGCTCGAGTCATAAAGCACAACGCCTGCCGATTTATTACCGCGCGATGACGCGTTAGTAAAAGAAGAATCACGGACGCCCTTAATGACTCGCGCTAAAGGGTTGCGCGCGAGCGCGAGTTGTGCACACAGAGAGCGATTAAAGGGTCGCTGACAGAAGTTGCCTCTGGATTGGAAAAAAAAAAAATCAAGGAGAGAGGTGTGCTATATCAAAGCGAAAGGGGACCGAGAAAAAAGAGCGGCTCGGTGAAGTGTGCACGGCTTTAAAGATCCGACTGATGGAATACACAAATAGCTTTTCCTGTACGTATACACCTTTTAATACCCCCCTCGGTTTTCTCGTTTTCCATTTGCGTGTTCCAGCTTTCTATTGGTGACAGTGTTTCCATACCTCTCATTCGCTACTAATCATGTAAACAAATATATGTAAAGCTTGAAAGAAGTACTTTACAATAATTCTACATTATTAATTATAAACAATGAGTTTTGTGTATATTATATATTTCGTTGAAATATTCGTAAGCACCCAAAATTATAGATACAATTTTTTACACTTTTTTATGAACGTAATGATTTGACATTGATCGCATACTTGGCGTATGAAAAGCGGGCTATTCACCGATAAAAAAAAACTGTAGAACTGTAAAGCTTGAGAAAAAATTCAAAGCGCGATACTTCGGGATAGAAAAAAAAACAAGGGGGTCCATTTAGATACATGGAAGCAAAAAACGAAGACGTGTTAAACATTCATGGGATACTTGGCACAAAGGGGACGCAGCTTCAACTGGCTTTTCATCAGTCCTTTTATTAGGTATAAAGTTAAAGGTCGTAAATTTGTAAGTTTAAGATTTTTACGATCCATAAGAAGGATATTGAAGCGCAAAGTAGCAAGTTGCCGATCGATTGTAATAACAGAGACGAGTAGACCGACCGGCCAACTCTCTCTCTCTCTCTCTCTCTCTCTCTCTTTTCTCAAAAAGTTTTTTAAACGCACTCGGCATACTTTGAATACTTCTTACGGCTTTTAGATCGTAATGCTTTCACCCCATACCGACTATTACTGAATAACTTACGGTAAAGTCATTGCGACGGAGTTATATCGATTGCTTTTCGATGGATTGAAAGTTCGCACTGTGATTATGAATTGATTTATTGCATTCAAAGTCGTATATTGTAAACTGTAACAATTCGCTTATCTTTATAATAATAGAGTTGTTGTAGGTGAGCTGTTTGCCGGGGAAGTGAACAATATTGACTTTATAAAAGTACCGGTGTATCTGTTCGCTTCGGACAAAAACATCGACTGGAATATTTTTTACTTCGAGCACCGAACGCCATTTCACGCGGCATACACATTTTTCTCTTCCCGCTACGTGTACAATATTATTTTATTTCTGCGCGAATCCAAGTCGACAAAGCGATACTACATTTCGTTCCTGGAAAAAGTGAGTTAGTTGTTTGCCGAAACGTTGTTTTTCTTTTTTAGACCAACGCGCTATAATTTATTAAAACGACTGCGATGAGCGTATTAAATATTTATCTCGCGATCGCGTCGCTTATTTTTCTCCCCTCTTTTAAAGTACCGCGAGGAAAGAAAGAGAGAGCGAAATTTTAATCGTCGCAATCTCAGCCGGCATGGCACACTCGAAACGATCGCATCGCCTCGATAATCGACGTATAAGTAAACTGCGCTCGCCTTTCTTCCCCCTCTTATGTCTATCGGAAAAATCGCGACTCTTATACTCATCGCGAAAAGATTCAGTTGGTAGTTGTTGTGCTCTGGCCATCAACTTGCCCTTTTGAAATTGAATGAGCTGAAAATAGCTCCCGTGCAGTCTCCTACCCCAGCTACTCGAAATGATTAAAAATAATTCGCTTTCTGGAAATGGGAATTGATTTTTCATAGTTAATAAATATCGATCATTGTTCTCGAGTTCCACTGTGAAATAATGTCATTCAAAACTTCTTTTTTCTTCGAACCTCCAGTTAAAGCTGATCATTTTAACTAAAACTTTCTCTGAATATGGTTCGAGTCACTCCCTGCGTAATTCTGAAGATGAGTGATTCTACATCCTTTCGGATTTATTAGCACATTATGGCACGGGAGAGGAAATGAGGCAGGAAAGTGAAGGTAAAAGGCGAGGCCTAGGCTTTATACACACAAGCCCCTTTTCTCCCATCATTTACTTTCCCTTTTACTTTGTTTCCGACTCGGTTATATCGTCTGCGTTTGCCCTTCTAATTTTCTGTCACGCATCGCCAGACGGGAGCTTGAATAGTGAATTGTGCCAGGAATTATGCAGGAGATGAATGGAGGAACTAATCGAGTCACGTGAGATTGTTTTCCCTCCCCTACTCTTTTCATTCATGGGGGTTTCTTCGACGCTCCTTAATCAATCATGCCGGCGTTAACTGGACGTAAATCGAAAAGTGGCTGTACAAAACTTTTAACGCAAACATTACGTGGCAGTAATCTCGTCGTACTATGCATTATTAATCGAATATTTCGCGTACCAGAACAACCGTGTCTCAATAATTATATCATCCCAAAAAGAATCGTGCAATCCACTATTTGAGCCGAGGTTCTTCAACCAACGCCATACGGTAAAAATTCAAACTTGATCAAGCGAAAACGAATATTCCTCTAGATTCACGTATAAAACAGAGTCAGAAAATTAAAAAGCACTTCGGGCCGCTGGGTATACGAGCCACACGCGGTGCAAAAAGTATTTTCGCCAAAGTACGGAGAGGTCGGAGCACTTTGCGGGATTGCACTGTAAACTTTTTGCCGTCTGCCAACATCTCTCTCTCTCTCTCTCTCTCTCTCTCGTCGCGCGCGACAACGAAGCTTTTTGTCGCCGACCGCGTGTGCAACGACGAATCAAACTGTTCAAATTCACAGGTGTCTGCAGCTGCACACACACACACACACACACACACACGGTCGAGTATGACTCGACGTATCCAACTGTGTATATAGACGAACGCGCAATGCGACACTCATAAAGGGTGTGTAGGACGCGCGTATAACCGGCATAGTAGAGAACTCGTACGACGTTGCTCTAGAGAGAGAGAGAAAACTTCAGCTACGCGGTCGTAATGTCATATTAGCAACGTTCACGCGAATGTCCCGCGACCGTCGTAAAGTTTCATGACGGTCATCCCTTCCAGCCATCCCCGAGCCCGCGCAGCTGAGCAGCCTTAAAACCCCAACAATTTATATACCCCTTATACCTATGGCTTGGCACTATAGTGCATATATGTACACGATGTGTACAAGATGTATAAGAGAGACGTCGCGCGACACGGAAGAAAAAATGACGAGTCCAGCTATCGTTTCGACCCTCGGCTGCTTTTTGTCTCCCCTCTCTCCTTATTATACCCTCTTCTTACGCTTTACTCCCACCTATATGTACATGTACGTGCAGGCATTTCTTTCCGCTCTACTCGCTTCCGCTCAGCGCCTCTAACGAGATTAAAGAGCAGAAAACGCGAATCGTCCGTTCTACTTAGCTACGCACACACTCACACACTTGGAGCGACGTGAATCGCGCACGTGTGTATACATTCCCTCTTGTTTCTTTTTTCTCTCTTCTGCTTCTATTTTTATTTTTACACTGAACGGAGAGGTTCATTCTCTCTCTCTCTCTCTCTCTCTCTCCCTCTCTGTCTCTTTGTCCGAGTACAATGGACAATAATCAGCCGTGAGTATTGGCGCGTGCTTCAACGACGAGTGTACATTCGAGCTGCTTCTCTCTCACTGTGTATGTGTGGCTGCGCTGGAGTGCAGAAAAATATTTTCCTCGCGTGATTCCGAGCGCTTGACTCGCCTTCTTCCTCGCTTTCCCTCTCTATCTCTCGATCTCTCTATCTCTCTCTTCTTCTCTCTACGTGCCAAGGGTGAAACTGTTTATCCGGACGCTTTAGTGTGAAATTTATAAGGGTAAGGAGAAATTTGGTCGGCGCCCCTTTTCTTTCCAGAACCCAAATTGGATTGATTTACAAGTTTAGCGCGATCCCATATGCAGGGACTCTACGTGTGTGTGGGTCTATCTCTCGCTCGCTTTATTTATCGAGGCGTAAAAAAAAGGGCGAATCTTCCGGCGCCCTATCGAGCCTTTCACCTTATGCTTTTAAGTGTTAATTTTGGATCTTCTCGAGAAGATCGTCGAACAAAGAGCGTCCCTCGTAAATAAGAAGAGGAAAACATGTTCGTACGTATCAGTTGCCTTTATTTAATTTTTGGACGAATGTGTGAGCGCTTTTGAACTTTCCCCGTGTAAAAAGTTTATTTCCCGATATTCGAGAATTGTCGACAAAATATGTAACGAATTCCATTCAGCTTTGCGATTGAAAACTCGTCCCGGCACTCTGTACATATCTTTTTTCCGATACGCTATGATGAAAAAAACGCTTCTAATGTGCATTTTCCAAACGGAATTCCTATACAGATTTTTATTTTTTCTACCGCAGCGATCTGTGCGGCTTCGATATTAAATTAAAATAATCACTCTCGTTACATATCTTTTCGCGCCATGCTATAAAGGCATTTCTATCGAATCGACAAACGTTATTCTACTTAAATTAAACAATAATTTTTTGAGAGAAATTCATTGGATAGCTCCAACGATCATATTTTTTAATTAAACACACACACACACACATTGAAAATAATTAAATACAAACGATTGCATTCCACAATATTACGAGCAATGAATTATTCTATAAATACTTATAAATATTTGAAATTTTCGATAAAACACACGTAGCCAGTAATGGTCGCGCGAAAATCGATTGGTACCGCAGGTCCTATACATCGAGCGAGCGATTAACTGCAAAAATAGCTCGTATACCCCACGGCTGCGGCAAGTATGAAAAAGCGTAATTCCCGTTCTCCGTTCCAAGAAAGAAGTTTCATCCAATTCCGCAGGATAAATCAGCTGAGCAGTTGAACGACGACGGCGGCCGCAGCGCCGCAGCAGCGACGACCAAGACGACGACTAAGACCAGAGAAAGAGAGTCACAAGTGCATTACAGTTTTCTAAGAAAGTACATTGAAAAGCAGCAGGGACGCTCATCTCAGCTGATCCTCCTCTCCTTTTATGGGCAGGGGTCAGGAACTTTTTGATCTTCTCTCTCTCTCTCTCTCTCTCTCTCTCTCTCTCTCTCTCTCTCGACGTATAATGCGACGATCGCGAGGTGATTCGACCGGGAGACACCCCGACATTGTTTGAAATGTACTCGATAAAGCCTTCTCCCGAGCTTGTATTCTCACCGTATCGAGACTATGGATGTGACCTCTTATAGCTAACGGTACAATTATCAACCCTGTTTGGATTTTTGTCGATCGTCAATTTGCACGCTGATTCTTTAGTGATCAGTTTGAAGGAGTAAAAGCTTGCGTTTAAATTTTCAAAGATTGCCGTGACACATCGACTAAGTACATTTCGAAAGTTGCGGGGGTGTGCATTAAAGGCTAAATGAAGCAAAGGCTGAATATATTTGTTAGTGAACCAGTTCTTCTGGAGTAGTTGGCGTCGTGCCAATACTGCTTGCGCTGACATTAGGCCGATGTAATAATTTCAATGCTGATAAAAGCAAGAGGATACAAAAAAACCCATTCATGAACAGCATTCATGAAAGAAATAGCACATGCGAAGGTAAATTTGTATTAAATGTTAATTTAAGGGTAGAACGTTGAGAAATAGAGATAATTTTATGCTTTTGAAAATTTAATTATATCTTTATTCATATTTATTTTAGAATTATTAACTTACATAAAATTTAGAGATATTTAATGTTGACAAACGATGCTTGCTTATATAGAAACATATAAATACCAGAGCACGTGCATCCAATCGTTCTGGAATATAATAAAAGTAATATCATCGCAGTTTAAAATGCGTTGAAGGTACACGAAGACGAATGTTTTTATAACAAAAAATATTTTAATAACAAACAGAAAAAGCAAATAAAATGCATGTTTTTTTTTTGGTTTAAAACTGGATTTTTATGACTAAAATTTTGCTTTGTTTTTCATATAAACATTCATTTGTTGTTTCCTCGACACAATATACACATATACTCGCTTATCCATAATTAACCCTTAGATTAAAATATTTAGTATCGGAGAAAAATGTGAAGAAACTCGACGAAACACATAAACAATTTTAACAATAAGATTTGGTTTATACAAGCGGTCGCGTGATTCTGCATCGGCAAATATATATATAAATCTCAGTGATCCGAGTCGTAATTCCGAAATGGCTCCCGAACACAGCGAACTCTCGACACTGACATCATAAGTGAAAAGTAAGTTATACAGTTAACTTTCCTAGCGCTTAGACGAGAACTTTGCGGTGAGGGAAACACTAAAAAATTCTACAGCCATTTATTTACATTTATAACTCGGCTCTGGCACACTGCAGCAATTTGCCCGAGAAGCGTCTGTTTTGCAAAATTCCATCTCGCGAGAAACTTCATACTTCACCTTTTACTGTCCTGTACTTCGATTCGCCTTTTGGTCGCTCGGTCTACAAGATTCACAAACGATGCTTGGTATACGCGTCCCACGACAATAGTGAAATTTTACAGTCGAGTTTGACTCGCTATGAATAAATAAAGCGCAAACTAACGTATCTCTCGTCCACCCACCCACACACCTACACAGATACACACATGTTTCAACAGTGATGAATTTGAAATTCGCATCGTTGGAATTCCACGCGAAAGACTGACTCTTCTTTTTATTTGCAATCAAAAAAGAAAGAAGTTAGACAATTTCGAATCCCTTATTTCTTTACAACAACAATAAAACGGTATGAAGGAAGCTGCAGAGTGACGGTTTGGCTAGATGCCTGAATAAACTTCAAATTCATCACTGGCCAATCTCGCGAAGTAGCAGTAAAAAGTGTCGTCTGTTGGAGGACGGTTTAAACAAAAAAACGTCGCCGTTATTCGTTAGCTCGCGCGGGAAGTACAGCTGCAGGCGAAAAGTCGAGAGCGCGGTACCTATACCACTGGCGCGTATACACAGTAATGAAGCGATATAGAGGGAGCGAGGTGCCGCCGCACGTGAGCATGTATTTTTCGGTCGATTGCCGCTGTGCCATGACTCCCGCCGCACAATGCGCCCCAACAAACTCCTAATTTACAAGCTGCGTCATTATCACAATATGTATACGAATGAGTTCCTCTCTCTATCTCTCTCTCTCTCTCTCTCTCTCTCTCTCCGTTCTGGGTTATTAAGTATGTATATATATATATATATATATATACAAACAAAATAGCGGTGTAGGTTCGCTCATGACTCGTGAAAGTAAAACTGACGGGCACGAGAGAGAGAGAGAGAGAGAGAGAGAGAGAGAGAGCGGGACTGAATGTTGGCGAATTGCTTGTACATTTCGCGCACATATGAAAATGAAATGTGCCCATGAACGTGGATATATACGTTTCTGTGTGCTAATAAAGGTGAAACATACTTTGCTTCATGTGCTGTGCTGTAAAATTGGCACATGGTGTATAATAGGAGAGCGGTGTTTTGAAAAATCCATTATTTAGGATTTTTATTTATTGGTTCAACGCGATCGTCGCAAACTCCAATGAAAATTCTTTAACACTGCCAACTCATACAGAGATTTCATCTATTTTAATACCTGCGAAAGTTTGCACCTTTTTTTTTCTACCGCATTTGCAAAGTGAGATTTGTAGGGATTTTTTTAAATACATAACTTCATCGCGCTTTAAAGAACTGTCTTTATAGTTTTAAATTAATCTTTCACGAACTTTTTTAACGGAAAATCCTCTATATAACAGCGCGCAAAAGGTTCTTTCACCATAGTAGAAAAAAAAGGACTTTCTTCCACCTCAGCGATTTTCCGCTTACTCTCATCAGCGCAAAAACGTACACACACACACACACACATACACACACATAGACGCACAGTGGGCAGTTTGGAAAAGTTTCCGCACAAGCAGAAGCAGCAGGAGCACCAGCAGCTCCGTATAGACTTTACACACCCGGACGATTCACCGCAAAACTCTTCCGCAATGCGCGCATGCATATATACATAAGGTAGTAAAGGTACACCCCGCAGCGGCCCGACTATAACTATGTATCTTTATGGAATGCCGGGGAGAGAGAGAGAGAGAGAGAGAGAGAGAGAGAGAGAGAGAGAGAGTGGTCGGCCTGCTTAAAGTCCGTCGTCCGAGTCGTAAAACCTCTCGTACTTGGACTGCTGTTGTTGTTGTTGCTCCTGCTGGTGGTGGTGCTGATGATGCGGGTGATTCCGGGACTGGTCGAAGGAGCTGTACTCCTTCTTGTCGTGTAGGTTACCGGCCAGGGGATTGCGACGTCGCTCGAGGGCCAGATAGATCAGTACCGGACAGTAGGCGATGTTCGCCAAGCCGGCCACTCGCATCACCCACGGGAAGCCGACGCTCCGCACCAGTTCGCCACTCGCTATCGGACCTGCAATGTATCGTAACGAGATAAAGCCCAACCTGACGAGGGTCAGCCTCTTTTCCACGGGGGCTTTGAGAAATGGTGATTGCTTGCCCGATGCAAATCTAGAGCTTTTCAATTCTATCGATATACGAGTGATTAAGGTGGGGGTTTGGAAAGATTTTAGAGGGAAGCTTTTTCGATCTATAAATGTATCTTAGCTGGGAAAAGGTATATTTATGAGTGATGGAAATAATAATCAATGGCTGACTGAACTGGATTGCTCTACTGATTTATTAGTTCGCTGTACTGCAGGGACATGTTAAATAAGCTATTATTCTTCTAACCAAAATTATTATTGTTTACAAATATGATTAACGGTAAACTCAATATAAAAGTCTGAGGCTTATTTTTAATCGATAGATGTATAAACTTTAGTAAATTAATTACTACTTTTTCTCCATCTTATTCTTCAAAACTACTCGAACTTAAAACTTTAAATTAGAAGCTGCGACTCGATCCAAATAATCATAAGATCCGCGTATTCAAATCTCCACGAGATGAAGCTATTTTAGAATCGAAAGGATTCGAATCTTGGATATTCTCGCTCGTGCATAAAAAAAAGAAAGAGAGCACTCGTCCCGTACGAAGGGAAATAATTTATTTGAGAAATTCGATTTGCAGTAAAAACCAAATCCCATCGATGCCTGTCCCCTTTGTTATGCGTATAAACATTTTGACTGACAAAATAGTTCGGGACAAGGAATCCGCTGAAAAAAAAAGAAGAGACGGAGGAGGAGGAAGATATACCGACGGTATTTATATATAGCTTTTCTTTGGAGTTTTCTAAAACTTTTTATGCCATGTCTACATGTGTGTACGGAAATAAAAGCGGGAATAATAAAAATGGCAATAGATCGATCCGACCGCTTTTACCAAGTTCTGCTTGCCAGTCTTGAATATATATTGCTTTTGAGGTATATATCGACGTATTCTTGAACCGCATCGATTGGATCGAGAGTAATTTTTCATATATAGTTAATGCAAATTTCAGTCTGCACTGGATTATTTGCAATAGAGAAGAGAATGTTAAATTGAAACTGCAACGTGTAACTCAATATCGTCGGAGCACAGAAGCTCAGTTGTAAATATCGACTTTTGAAATTTCATACAACGAGTGTAAAAATAAAGCTTCATTTGATTAAAATTGGTTGGCTAGTTAAAACCTCGTTCCGCTTAAAAGGCCATCATCGATCACTCACTGTACGATGTTAAATAATAGCCCGGGGTAATATTGATATATCGTTGTTCAAAATGAGTCTCGGAAGATTTCATTGGCTCGATCACTAACCGTGTCTATAATAGAAAATAGTGTGTAGCGTACCCAAGGAGTAAGCAAGACTGACTGCCATCTGTTGTATGGAGTAGACGGGCCCGTAGCCGCCGCTCTGGTCGACGAGGGATGCGAGGAGGGGCACGAGAGCCGCATCCGCGACCCCGATACCCAGTCCCAGGCCCAGATGCGGTATTATCAGCTGGGCCATGCTGTTGGCCGCCGGTATCGCCATGGCGCTCAGGCCCACCAGGAGCATCGCCAGGACCGCGGTCTTGCACCGGCCGTAGCAGTAGGCTATCACCCCGAAGAAGTTGGTGCCGATCAGGTAGCCCACGCTGTCCGGGACGAAGACCGTGCCCAGCTGCCATTTCTGCAGGGACATTTATTTTTTTTCGTTTTATCCATTTTATCGGTCACTCTCTTTTCTAGGTAGATTTGAATATAGAGAGGGATGCTTGCAGATAAGCTCGATGAATGTTACATTCGTCGGATCGGATTGAACAATTCATTCCGCATTCACTATTCTGTACGTTATATATCTGAGAATAAGAGCAAAACATGGAGAATGGAAACTTATATTTTATGCAAACTTACCCAATGTAGATGAAAATGTATACGGTGTAGGTTTATTGCATAAATTTTTCAACAAACTCATTGCGAATTAAGTGTTCAAACTACAAAGTTCATCCTCCGTTCTACAGAATTCATAAAAGTATAACTTACCGAAGCTTTTAGGAAAGCTGCAGCGAAATTTCGCTCTAAACTCCGCTAAACCAAAATCCTTATAAAACTAATTAAGTTAATAGGTGTGCACACAAACACGCGCGAATTAGCGAGTCTCTTTATAAAGTAGCGTTTCCGCCGTTCCATCGGGCTTGATTTGCTTATAAATTGCGCGGATTAAATACACGCGTAGAATTTTCAAGAGGTAAAAACCTTGAAGGGGCGAGAGAGGGAGAGTTTTCACCGACTGCGCGAGTATTTGCGGAAAAACTAGGAAAATTAGAATAACCAATATATAAACAAGTTTAATTAAGATGTCAAGATAAACATTTGCGCTTGCGAACCGTTTAATTTTCCTACAGAAATTAAAAGCTAACATTATATATATAAGCAAAATTATATATAAGATCTACAGATTTTAATAATTCCTATCTTCAAGCACTGGTTAATAAAAAATGCATATAATTTTGCCGTAATCTTAATGCTGTAGCTGTAACTTGTACGAGTTCTAGGTAATATTTGGTTTCGTCAAAGTTATTTCAGTAGTTGCACACAGCAAATGTATATTTATCAAACAGTTTACCCATTGTAATTTCAAGGGGAAATAATAAAAATAGGCGTTTGGGTCCCGGGCTACATTCTTAATTGTTTATTCGTCCGATGAGAAATGACGACGCGCGCAGAGAAAGAAAATAGACGAAACTAGTTTATAATTATACTCCCGAACGAAGCAGCAACCCATCACATTGAAAATTATTCGCGCGAGAGAGCCGCGAGTGTAAAAGGGAACACTCCTGCACATAAAGCCATATTTCATCAAGGCGCATAAATTATTCATGCATTATAAACGATCGAAGCGCATGCAGAAAGAAAGGAGCAAGCTTCGGATTAAAGTGAAAATAAATAATCTCTCGTTGGCGAAATGATAGATAACAGAGCTATGAAGCTGGAATGAATAGTCGAGCAACGGTTAGAAGTGTGTGTGTTTGTGTACCTTGGGTTTTATGTGACTTCTGAGCCAGATGGGCAAACACGGCTCGAGGATCGCCATCGGCGTGGTCGAGAACCAAATAGCCCCGGCAATTATCAGGATACGAGTGTCCAGTAGCAAGTGCATCCAGCTTGGCTCGCCTTCGCCTTTCTGAAAAAAGAAAAAAACCAAAAGAGAGAGAGAGGGAGGGAGAGCGTGCGAGAGAGGCCAAGTTGCCGACGCGGTGATATACTGTTTCAACGAGAGCACCTCTGTGGCTTTAGGACGCGCGCGTCCCACATGCACGGCGCACGTTTTAATCAACAACAGTTCGCTCACCTGCGCTATCGGATCGAAGTCCAGCACGAACAATTGCAGTCCTGTCAAAAGTAGTTTTTTACAATTTTTATCAATTTTTACAACATTTCATATATGACGTAGATGTATATGGAATGATTATTCTTTTTTTTATGCGTATTCATTTTTGCGGTTGCGATGGTGTGAAAAATATTCCTGTGTTCGTTTTCGAAATTCAGCTTATGATGTCAAATGAGTTTCGTAAAATACACTAATTGATATTATTATACATACATCAAAAGATAAAAGTATAATGCACATAATTATAACATCTATTGTCATAAGAATTCAGTATACCTATTATAGCGTGAATTTTAGTAATGATAGTTAATTCATATAAGCAAATATTCGCGAAATAACTAGTGTCATTCGTTTCTATGTTATAACGCAAGAAAGCTTAATTGAGAGCGTATTTTTAATAACCAGCATCACGGAAATTTTGTCCATAGTTCATTGCTAACATTGTTTCAAAAGCACTATATGCGCATACTGACATTAGAGATAAATTTCACCAAAAATAAACATGATTGATCGCATCTACTTCCCCCCGTATCGTAAAAAATGCATCATCGTCACACAGAGTAAAAAGAATATGAAAAACTTTCAATCCTGTAAAAAGTGCTGTGTATACTGAAAATGTCAACATTTATTATTTTTATTTTTATCCAATCCGAACATCAATATTATTCAAAAAAACTAAGTAAATATAAATAACAAAATAACAAAAATATAGGATTTCTGTGTTCAATCGATTAATTTTTTCCACATCTTTACTGCATCGTAACCGTATAGTATCAGATAATTTGATTAATTAAGTATTGTAAAATCATGACAAGATTAAAAATTGCGGGATTTTCACAAAACCTGCGTTTAACACGAGTGCGACCAACGCTCGATAGCGAAAAACTGCAGTAAGTATAGCGTGAGTAATGGAAAGAGGCAAAGTTAGCGTAAAAAAAGCCCGTAACCTATGAGCAAAACAACGAAGCAGGCGACGAGGAGGAAGGGCGCCATCTTGCCCTCGAGGTCGTAGAGTACGGAGCCCATGGGATAGCCGGCGAGTACGCCGACGGCGATGCTGCCGAGCACGAAGCCCATGACCTTGGAGCGTTTGTCCTCCTGGGGATACTGGTAGGCGACGAGGGACATGCCCGAGACGCCGATGCAGGCCGACGAGACGCCTTGGATGCTGCGAGCCAGGAACAACACCTCGTACGTTTTTCCGAACGCGAAGACTGAGGGAACAGAGACGGGTCGAGAGCTCTTGTTAGTTTCCTACATTTCTATCGTGTTTCGTGCGTGTTGCGTGCCTCGATTGCGGTGGAATTACAACCAGAAATAATTAATAGCTCTCACGTTGCATGCGTTTCGGATCAAAGTAAAATAACGAAGTGGAATATTGTAAAAGTTTTTGAAAATAATTATTATTAATCCGACATGCTTTTTCAACAGTTCCAAAATTATCATTTCTGTTACGCGTAGTGGTTGAAAAATTTTATATACTTGCATGCACTTTAAATAATGGATTTGTCTGAATTCTGCTAAAAAACATTTATCAGTAATTGTTATAACAAAACCAAGATGTATTACGTAACAACAAAAAAAAATGTATCAACGTCGATCTAATTTATACCAACATGACAATAATAAGGCACGTAACGGATAGAGTTCATTCATAATCCGGTTCTTGCGGAATGAAGAATACACGGGCAATAAGAAAACCAGCGTATCCGCGGTAATGCCAGTCATATTTCACGAGTTGTAGTTCATTAAGCTGAACGACAAAACACGGGCTTCCATTATTTCGCGGCGTACACGAGCGAACCACGAGATTTCGCGCAAACCAAAAATGCGCGACATTCTCTCTCTCTCTCTTGAGCTGAGAGGAGGCTAAACGACTTGCGCGGCAAAAACAAAGACAGCAATAAATTAAGCGACCCACGTATCGTATACTATTCAGCGGGCAGCTCGACTTTTTGTCCGAACAAAGTTTACCCCAAATTTTTCTAAAAGTAAAAATGAGTACAACAAAAATTTGAATGACAAATGTTATCTGGGAAAATTGATTTTGAGCTTTAATAATTCCTATCAATACTCGAGGTGAATTCCTTTATCTAAAAATTTCATTATATAATTTATAATATTCTATTTGATTTCGAAATCAATTTTGCCAATCATTTAGGCTAAGAAATACTATTCGGAATCACTCCGTCTTGCAGACTTGCAAACGGGTGTATTTCTATAGGTAAATAACTTCGGTATTACTTATACATTCTAAAGTAGACCATGTAAATTTTCATCCCCATAAATCTTTCGGTCTGACCATACCAACAGTTATCTCCGAGTTTGATTCACATCGATTACCTGCGGCATATGCTCGCTCGCCGTCGCTTCACAGGGTGCGGACCATGCAGCATGCAAAAAAAAGCTGAACACGAAGAAGAAGAAGGAGAAGAAGGAGAAGGGGGAGGAGAAGGAGAGGCTGTGGGGATGAAGCAAAGGTAAAAGTGCTTACGCAAAGCGGCCAATAAAAGGCTCAAATTGCCGAGTAGCAGAGGCTTGGCGTATCCAAAAGTGCCGGTTAGCGTCCCCACCGCGGGGTTCAAGAATAACTGCACGAAGGCCTTGGAGCTGAGCAACAATCCTACTCGGCCGTTCTCGTCCTCCTCGCTAACCCCGTCCTCGCCATTCAGACTCGAGTTGCCCTCGAGGGTGTAGAGATAGTCCGGTATGATCGGCACTGGAAATAGAACACACCTCGACTTTTTTCCTTTTCATCGCTCCAACACACACACACACACAAACACGTGCACAGAGAGATTCCGCGACGAAAAGCACCGCTTAACCTTGTGGCAGCTCACCCTACAGTTCCGTGGTTGGCTTTATTACTGAGCGCGCGAGGAGTGCAAAAGTGCCGACCAGGGTCTGGAGCTGAGAAAAGTATAGGAGCGAGCCCTTTAAACGTCATTAGAGGCGCTCGGCCGACGGCGGGGAAAAATTAAAGCCCGAACGTTCTTTTCGCGCAATTGTCCTTATTATGGAATTTTAAGCTGCTGCGCGCGAAAGCTCGAGAGAGAAGGAGACGGGCGCCTTCCTTTTCTGGCTCTTCTATTTTTTTTTTTCGCCCGAGCGCCGAGGCGCCTAATGAAGATGGATTGCAGCCCGCTTGATACTTTTAATTGATTGAGCTTTTTATGGCGCGGCTGTACTGCACCAACGAGGGACTGCTTTTTTTTTCAAACCCGAGAGCACACTGCAAATAATTAAACGTTGTGTGCAACAATTACCGACAATATGTGCAGGGGATAATGGTAGTTGTTCGACTTTTTGTCTTTATACATATACGATATTATATATAATTAAATATTCTCTTTTGTCCCAATGTCGAGAGTGTAAAATGTAACTTTACGATCGCGCACGTCAGACAACGTCTTTACGATTATTTTTACGATATAAATAATTTTAAAAAATCGCGCGAAGTATAGTTTATTGGGGGAAGGGAATTTAGCGATATATTTTTTGATTGCGTTAATGGTGGCGAGTTTTTAAAGCAGACGCGGCTAAATGACGAGTATAACAGAGGGTGACTTTTTCATAAAGCGAGAACGAAAAAAAAAGATACACACTATATTGATTTATGCGGTCTCCGGTGGAAAGCAGTGTCAGCGAGCGAAAAACAGATGCATCATCCATGTAATTTGCGCGAAAAAATAAACTGGGAAAATAATAGCGAACGACTTTGGCTTAACAAAATGTCATTTTTTCAACAAAAGTCAGCCTTTTTTTTATAAAATTTTGTTTCTTTTTTATTTTGCACACGTTTTATCAAACTTGTTTATTCATATGACGTTAAACTGACGCATGTGAAAATGAACGAATGGGAGTGAAAAAGTAGCTTACACGTTGTTCGATGATTCTACTGCTGTACTCTTAAAAACCTGATTCGATAAAGCGTTTATTCAAACCCCTTCAAGAGTATCTCTCAATCCCATTAAACAAAATATGTGCATCCCTTTACAAGGCGCGCCAAGCAGCAACGTATAACGCTGACGTACCGCATCTTTTCGTTGTTTCTTTTTCCCCCATCTGGCAATTACTTTTTACGATTACTCATAACGCCTTTTTAGTACCAAAGTACGTACTTGCATTAAGCGCTAAACGCAATCTATTACTATCTCGTATACGTGATCTTGTTCGCCAATGAATATCCAATAATTTAACAATGTAAAAAAGAAATGAAACAAGACGCACAGCGCGGATGTAAAATCATTAATCATACTCAGACCGGCTGGAGTCCCTCGGCCAACAAAGTAAAACAAATTGAAACGTATACAGGAGAATCCTTGTCTCGGGTAGACATGGACGAGAGAAAGAGGAGCAGGGAAGAGGGAAGTTTCGGGACTTACCAACGACCGTAAGGAGAATGTTATCGAGCAACAGGCTTAAGTAGACCGTCGTCACAAGCACGAGCTTCGAGTTCTTCGCTTCCGTTGCGTGCATGTTCGGGGGATGCCTTGGAAGGATACGTATCCCTTATTCCGTTCCCTTTGCCGCGCCTCGCCGACTCCAAAAAGTGCTCTGGAAATCTCGCAGACCCGGTTAGCCGACTAATTTTTCAATTAATCCGCTACGGTACTACACGGGTTTGGCGATGGTCGACGTTCTATTCCAAAAAGTACCGCTTCCTCACTAGATGTATACATATATTCTGCACCTGTCACTGCGCATACGCAATGCCAGCTTATCAGCACCCAACTATATCAACACCGACAAAGTCAACTTAGACGCTTGGGGGCGAATCGTTCCAACCGATCTTCTTCTTTCCCAAATCAGCGCGATCACTCGATTAAATATTCACTCCTCCTCCGCGTCTGGCTCTCGAATCTCACCACACATTCGCTAAAGACTGGCTGGACGAGGTTGGGCGCGTGAAGCAGCAGGTGACTCGCATCCTGTACACTGAAAACCGATCGGTTTGTCACACTTACTTTATATAGTCTGGTCGAGTGTCTGTTGCGCATGCGCGGCGATCGCTCATTTCACGACTCTCTGCACTTTTCGATTTCCTTTTCCCCCGATCACCAAGTGTGTGCGTCTGTGCGTCTGTGCGTCTGTGCGTCTGTGCGTCTGTGCATGTGGGCGTCGGTTAAAACGCGCTCCAGGAGCAAAAGAGCGAGAGCGGGGCTTATCTGCCTCTGACAGACTTATTCGCTTATGTGTTGTGTACAGGCGTCGGGCGGCCGGTGTCCCGAGACGCTCCATGGACTGGAAATAATAATCGTTCCCGCGCGCGCGGGACTCGCCATCTCGCACCATTCTCTCTGCCGAGCTCGAGCGCACTATCTTATCCCGCCACCCTTTTCTTCGATCTCTGCGGTTACCCTATTTTTCTATATACCCGACTCTTACTCTATTTTCTTTTTCTTCTTTTTTTTTTCTCTCTCTCTTTTCAATCTCTCATTTTCCACTTTGGCCGCGCGATAATCGAACTCGTGTCATCGAGAGTCCGCAGGATTTAACGTCGTCGCCGTAGTCGGATCCTTTTATTTATTTTCACTTGATTATGAAGCCGGTCACTCGAGCGTATAAGCGTGCCACTGCTGCTGCTGCTGATGCTGAATTATGTATCGCTAAAGGAGCTAGGGGTGGGGAGTTTTATAAACGACGAGGAAAGAGGATCCTTGGGAGTGTAAAAAGAATCCATTACGCTTCTAACTGCTTCCCAGATTATACACCTGCGTCCCGATGGAGTTTCCCACCCCCACCTACCTCTCACTCTCTCGCTGTCTGTCTCTTTCTATCATTCGCTCTCGCTCGCACAGGCAGCCTCTGTTTCGCTCACCAGACTGCAATGATACGCTCGAGTGTGTTTCCGCCGACTGATCGATAATCGATGCATTTGATTTCCTGCTAATCAGGCTCCATTATCATCGGCCTGTTCCCATCGCGTTCTTCCTTCTATCGCGTTTTGCCTCCCTCTCTAGTGGCGATACCGACACATGACGATGAATAAATAGATGGATACGAAGTTCTGACCCGACGGTGAAGTACAAAAAGTGCTGGAAAAACGTTTTGTTGGAAATTCTCTATAGGCAGCTAACACGATTTGCGGCTTCTGCACGTGCTCGATTCGTTATAACGACTAATACTGTTTCATATAAATGAATGTTTCGATGAACTGCGTGCAATTGATACTATAAAATTTATGATAGAATTCAAATGTTGCATGAAATTTAAATACCGAGGAAACCTATGACATTCGATATGGCTTTAATTTTTAAAAATGTAACATCCGCTGTAATTGTTATGAATGAAAAATCCACTGAGGAATATAACGTTACAGGTCAATTTAGGGGTACACAGACGGAAATGTATGGGTATGGAAAATAAAGTGACAGCGGATTATCAAACAAACAATTGATTTATTGACCATAAATACATGGCAGTACTTTTAAGGCAATACACCGATGAAAATAAAATTGCAAATTTTCTTACACATATATACACTATATACACTACGAGAAATTTCATCTAAAATATTCAAGAAGAATAATTTTCATTGTCTAAGCTTATTGTCATGAACTAATAACAAAACATGCCTTAATTATCAATACTTAAAAATTATTATCTATATTGCGAGGTATTTATAAATTTCTAAAATAGATAATTGCAGTGTGTGTTCACTCGAAGTCAACATTAATGGGATGGAAAATTTCACCGGAATATTGTCTTAAGAAAACAGCGCAACTTAGTAAAATTTACTTGTTTGCGCAAATAAATAATTTTAAGTTATAATAGTTTATTCATCTAACTGTCAAATTGAAAAATTTTATGAAGTAAAAAAGATTATTTGAAAAGTCTGTTCTAAATTGAATATTGATAAATGATAATTTTCTTAATAATTAAGGCGCATGTGATTCTATTATCTTTTAGCTTAATGTTTATGATTGATATCGGTGAGTCCTGTTATGCTTATCTTTTCTAATCTAATTCACAATATAGAGTTTTACAATAATCATTGAAATATAATAACAAATGATCTTGTTCATTTGTTTGATTTTTTTTTCGTGTTACATACGAAGCATCGAACTTCATAAATTAAATAACTAAATACTAACAAACTTACATATTATTTAAAAACGCTTCAAGGTCGTAATACATTTCTTTATCAAAAGAGCACAAAAAATTTATAAATAATCTTTCTAAATCCCAGTTTTTCTTATTAATTAATATAAGGTAATATTCTTTTGATTTTTTTTTGTGATTAAAATGATTGTTATTCGAATGGCAGTTCTTCAACTTTTATATAAATGGTTTCTACACATAGATAAATTTATATATTTGTAAGTATAACTATTGTAATTTTGAGATTTGAAGAAATCAAGCTTGTATTCCTCATTTATTCCCGAAGTATTTCAAAAGAAAATTGGCACCTTTATAAATTGATTATTTTTATTATTATAAAATGATAGTCAGAATTTGAAGTACGGAAATAAAAAGCCCATTCAACATATTTTATTTAGAAATTGATTGCGTTTTTCATAATTTTTATTTATTTTTAAGATTATTATTTATTTTTATAATTAAGGCACTAAAGTTATATTTGGTCCATGTAGAGAGTCTCGGATTATAGTCCTACGCGGAAAAAAATCGCAAGCAAACATTACTAAATTTAGCTCGGCAGATGACACTGAAGCAGGAATTAAGCAAAGTGTATTGAAGTTATTGGGCAAATGTTACTGAAAATATTCGGTAATACATACTGAAATAACAGTCAAATACAAAGTGCCTAAATAATCAAGCAAAGGTTACTTTGCCGTCTTCCAATCGCGAGTGTGTATAATACACTTTCTTTTACTAAAATGTAAACAATAAGTTTTCAAGTTATTTAATTTATAAGTTCTAATTTTATGTTCAAGATTTTCCGAATTTGTACACCCTGTGTATTAAATACGCTTGTTGGTTGCTATGCACATATCACACGGTGTAAACAACTACAGCGGCAAGCGACAGAAAATAAAATAAAATAAAATAAAATTCAAGGCACATTTTGTAAATGATTATTATATAC
>UELU01147098.1:0-42089 GCA_900490025.1 Megastigmus dorsalis
TATATATATATATATATATATATACGAGGAGCTCGCAAGCATCACGTAGAGGAGTCGGAGGATAACAAAAATTCTCGAGCGCCTGGATTCGTATATAAAAAGGGGCAGCCGGTGGAATTACATCTCGTGCATCGGACGGACGTGGCAGTTTTTTTCTCTCTCCGCAGCAGCAGCAGCAGCAGGAACAGCAGCTCGCGCAGAAAAATCACGAAATTGATTGCGGCGCCTTTCCGTGGAATAAAGTTCACTCGCCGCGCCGTGGAGGAGAAACGCTGCGATATATATATATAAGCTATGGGAAAAAGTTTGCGCGTCGATGGAGCGCCAATTTTTCGTTATATCGCCGCGATGGTATACATTCGTATAAGATGTGCTTTATTAGGGATCGAAGCATACAGTTTTCTTTATTGCGCCGCGGCGCGTCGAGGCCATGCAGTAATCAGAGGCTGCAAGATTCAACAGGTGTTAAAAAGATAAACTGCCCGTATACTTTTGCCGTTATGTATCGTGTGTGCAGCATTACAGGTGAAATGTATTGAATCTTTCTCTCCATTCCTATATATACGTAATTCACGCGGCTCCAGTGTTTTATATATATATATATATATATATACACGTATGAATTTATGTATTGGATTCCTTGCCTTGTTCCGTGTTAAATGCCCTTGTAGCATAAGAAGCTGTTGCACCGCGGCGTTCCATCATTTTATTACCCACTAATCAGAAGTGGAATTCTCGAGATTCTCTTGTAGCCGCGAGTAACAGAGATTCATGAGTAATATATAAATAACTCAATTATCAACGATGTCGATATATACGACGAGCTGTTATGTCATTATTTACGTATCGTATAGACAAGATTACCTACTCCCTCGGATTAACCTTAATCACACGTTATGACGCGGCCAGTCCCATCCGGCATTGTTGCGTTTCATTGCGAATAACCGGCGACTCAAACGACTCGACGCGCATAACGCGCGCAGCGCTTCACTAATTAAATCTTCATAGACCGCGTCCATTCGGTACGACTGTCTATACATTATACCTATGCGTTAGCCGCGCACCGAATGAAAGTTCCTCGGTTCGCTAATGACACAGAGAGCCGCTTACACTGCCAGAGTGTCGTAAAAACGTTAATCTCTTACTATAATACACTGCACGCCGGTCGTATAGAGGAGGCAGTTTATCGATGCATTATTTAAATGAAACTCAGCGCGCTCTCGCCGCATTATAGTATACACGTAATATACCACCGTAAATAATTCACGTCTCATTCAGCCGAGCGCCTAAAACGCCCACTGTACACGTATATAGGAGCATTTTTCCGCAGCCCGGTATATGCAAGCCGCACACTATATGTGTATACCTCTCGAGTCCACTGCATTATACGCTCGCGCGGGCATATATATATATATATAGGCTTGACTCGGGCGCGCGCGACGAAAAATGTCCAGGCAATAATAATAACCGCGGTGCGGAGAAAGAAGCTTAAAACCCAAGCGAGGAAGAAAAACGAATGAAGAGGCGCGCACTTTCGTCGTCGTCGCAGAGTAGGGAAAAAAGGAAGAATAGCGGCCGCGCGCGGGACTTGTACTTAAAAGGGCCGCCGCTGCGACAACGACGATACGAGAGAGAGAGAGAGAGAGAGAGAGAGAGAGAGCGTAACTACGCGCAAGCATTTTTCTTTCCGGACGACAGACCTTTCTCCGAATCACCATAAAGCCTCGTAGACACACACGCACAGACGAGCGCGTACACGTGCACATCCTCGCGGTGTGCAGCAGCGCTGGGCGCACAATGGGGCCCCGAGCGTCGCGCGTGCATACTTATTATCGCGCGCGACACGCCCCGCATCACGGAGAGACGATTGTTCACTCTCGCCTGTATATATGTAATACAGCACACACTGCAGCTTATGTGTATATATACAGGCGATGCAGACGATTTCGTCGCCTATATACGCGAAGAATATATGGAATATAAGAGAGATGGAGGGCAATTATTATATAGGCGTGCGTTGGTTTGTCGCCCGCGTACGAGCCGACCCCGGCAGTGTCTTATAGGAGGAGACTCTCCCGTATCTGTGTGTGTGTGTGTGTGTGTGTGTGTGTGTTTTAATGGTTCGTATGGGACGCTTCCGCGTCTCTACGGTGCCGTCGATGATGGAAAAGCCGCAGCTACCGCCGCCGCGCGATTGCGTAATTTATTGGATTTGGACGATTTTATGGACTTTTCTACGGAAATGGATGAAGGGAATTTATGGACGGGACGGGTTTTTGGTACAGTACTGCTTTTTTTTTTTTTATATAAACGCGATTAATTTATACATGCTCTCGGCGATTTTTCTTTTTTTGAGAGAGAAATATTAAAAGTGCGCGCAGCTTCCATGATTAAGCCGCTAAAGATCGCGTAATTACCTCGGGGCTTGGGCAAAAAAGATGATTTACTTATACACGATAAAAAGCGTCCGCATTAATATTCACGCATTTGCTTATGTGTATGTATATACAGAGTGCCGGCCCGCGGCCAAACGAAATTTGTAGAATTTTTCCGCTGCGCGCACCGATCGTCGTTAAACTTGGGAGGAATTTTTTGTCGCCGTTTATTTTGAATAACGGTTCGGCTCTCGCGAATATGATATATAATTACTTTTATCGACTATCCATTATAATGTTTATTTTAATATCTGGCCTATGGATATATAATATCCTTCATTATATAATTTCCAAAGGAAATGTGCATTAAACAATCGCGCGCTTTCACTTGTTCTCCCCCTTGTTAATTGCTGTCTCCTCGAGCGCGCTGCGATTAATGGAGAAAAAAAAATATCTATATTTATATATATATATATATTTATAATTACCCTGGCAGCTCTGCGGTTGAGCATAAATTTTCCCAACTCTGTTCGCGGTTAAGCGATGCTGTGGCTAAATTTATCATCATCTCATTAATAAACTAATAATGGTGCGGGACACTATATAAACTTAAAGACGATGGGAAAAGATTAAAAATCCGCGGCTATTGGAACTGAGGATCTCTGATGTGTACGCCGAGGTATGTAATCTCCGCACGACGTATTAACCGAAAATCGAAAATCGCGCCCGTGTCTTCGCTTTTTAACACTGCAATTTAGCGCTTGACCGAACCCTCAATCTCGTCAACTTCTCTTCCTTTATACAGCCTGGGTGGAAATAAAAAAAAATATATATATATATATAAATATTCCTCTCCGTACCGCGTACGCGTATCATATACGCTTACTCGGTATTTATCAAATGTTCCGAGTCAAAACTCTCGGACGTTCGCAAACGTGTAATCTCGCGGCTGCGCGCAACGATGTGCAGAAGCCCGGTATATACATATATGTGTGAAAAGCATAAACGCACGTATAATCGTACAGCAACGTACAATAGCTCAAGCCGAGCATCTCTCTCTCTCTCTCTCTGCACTCTTCTTTAACGAGCGTCGCCTACCCTGTAGGACTTTCGGGGTATTTTTTTTTGCGCGCGGCTATACACTGCCCATGAAATGCGTCGAGAGTCGGTGCACCGCACACACACTCACGTTGGAGGAAGAGGAGGAGGAGCCCGTGTATTATAGGGTCGCTGACCTTCTCGCCGCGGCCATTCAAACAGCTTTGGATGTGTGTACGAGACACGGACGAGCGGCTTTTGGGCCGTTTGGGCGCCACCGACTCCACACACACGCACAGACACATCGCGCGCTCGCGAGCAGCTCACGTGCACGGCGGCCGAAAATGCCGAGATGACGGCGAACAGATAGCGGCCCACCATAGAGGATGTACTGTGTTACGAGCTCCGACGGCTCTGCGCCCGCGGAGATTGCCATCTATCCTCATGGGCGTGTGTCTGCGTGTGCGTGTTTATATTGTATAATATTCTTTTCCGTTTTTTTTTTTTGGATGCGCAAATTTTCGAAGGTTTTTGACTCTTGCGGACCGATCAGATTACCGACCGATATATATATATATATATATACAGTGCAGGGGCGCCGCACGTAATAATAGTACGGTGAAAGTTGGGGCTTTTTTTTCGCTCGAAGCTAATTTACGATTGACATAAAGGAGATGGGAGTCGTAAAGAAAGACACATTATGAAAGTATCGCTGACCCGAATCCCGAGCCCACCGATAAAAAGCGCAAAAAATGCCGTGACCCTGTTTTTGTTTTATTTGTTGATTCGGGACCCCCCGAGATTGCGTGCGTGTACGTACGATATCTGAGAAAATGAGACTGCGAACAAGCTAAACGTGACAAAAGAGAGCTCTGCAGCGAGAGACGCGCGTGCAGCCATAGTAGACGGGAAAGAAAGCAAGAGTGGAAACGAGGGAGAGTGAAAAGAGGAATGCGCTTTATGCTCGGCTCATTTTTCCAGCGGAGAATCACTTCTATGATGTGAGACGTATACGTATGTCTTATGCACTCGCGGCTGGTAATAAATATAGCTTATATCGTTATACAATTAAATTTGTTGTTGAGATCGTGCAGTCGCGCATAAATTAAGAATTATGGAAGAGAGAGAAAAAATGAGCTGCAGGAATGCCGCGAGGATAATTATTACGACGCTTTCGAAGATCGATGGGATATACGCGGTAAAAATAATAATCGATGCATCGTTAACATTATAAGCCAGCTGCACATAACGATCATCGTGAAAAAGAATATCTTCATAAAGGCCAGCTCGTGTAAAGAATCACTTCTGACACATCGTGATACATTCAATTATTTATCCATCGATGCGCGCACTGGTCAAGGATTTCGGTAACGAACCCATTGTATTGATGCAACCACCGCAGCATATATACATGTATATATATCTCAGGGGCAGAAACGAAATGCGCTGCACTATACACACGCTGAAAATAACATGTATAATACATATATATAAGTTTTGCTAACAAGCGGAGAGTTCACTTTTTTTTCTCGTCCCGAACTCGCAGAGATTCTTTTTGTCGACTTCTCTCTCTCTCTCTCTCTTGCCGCGAGCGCCCTCGTTTATCGGATAATCGTTAGCCCGTGCTTGTACATTATGCATATATATATATATATATGTATGTACGGCTCGCCGCGCGGCTTTTAACGATATACGTACTTACCGGGTTGTCCCTCGCGGCTCTTATCGGCCGTGCGCAGCCTTTAAATTTCGGGAATGCATATATACAAGCGAGGAGGGCCGGTCTGAAAGCGTTCCCCGCAATAAGCCGCAAATTTCAGACTACATACTCGCGTGCGCAGAGATATTACATGTGTATATACAACGAGTTTCTTATACCGCGAGCGCGTATATGCTAATATCGCCTGTTTCGAGTTTGAAATGCGCTTAAAACTAATTAATATATATATAGGTGTACAAGCGCGGTCGAGTAATTAGGCGGTGCGTATTCCGATAAACGATGATTTTAAACGCTGCCGCGGCGTGCACGGCCCGTAATTTATTACGTATAAGCATTGTATATACTCCGCGGTAAATTAAGACCTCGTTACGCCGAGAGAGAGAGAGAGAGAGAGAGAGGGTGGGAGAGAGACAGCAAAAAAATATGAATGAACGCACGAGTGCGACGAACCGCGCGAACAAAATAAATGATAAAGCGAACAGTTGTATGTACGCGTGTATGTGTGTGTGTGTGGGACCGGGTGGGTTTTGCCGGTTTTGCGCGGCGACGACGCCGCGAGAGGTACTCAGGGACCCGCTCAGCGCGTATAACACTCGTTTCCGCCGGATGGACGTCTGCCGTGTGCTGCTGCTGCTGCTGCTGCTGCTCGATGCCCTTGGCTTTCCGGACGCGCCGCGGGATCTATATACCTACGTGTATGTGTCTCTCTGTGTGTGTGTGTGCTTTGAATGCCGGTACCCCCAGCCTTTGTTGGATTCACGACCGACTATATACATATACGCGAGAGAGTCTCTCCGCGGGCCGAGTGCGTTGCAGCTTTTGGATTTTTGAGCCGAGCCACTTCTCTCTCTCTCTTTTTGCCTTTGTAAAGATCTATACCGTGAAGCTGGTTTATTTTTGACTCGCCGCGTATTTGGATATAAGGAATCGAGATTTCTTGGTTCGTAAATTTACGCGTGGTTCTTTATATAATTTATATATTATGCGCGAGCAGAAGGGAACTGCGTAATGTTTGTTACTATATGAGGCGCATGTACGTATAGGAAAGCGGCGCATATGGCAAAAATGTTCCCCCCTTAAATTCTTGCAAAACATCGGGACGTTTATGATACGCGAGCCTACTGTTAATGTTCTGCTTAAAAGTCGCTTTTAATGTCTTTTCATACACTGGCCATTTTCTTTTTTCTGTTTTTTATTTTTCTTCCCTCTCTACCTCGTACAACGACGACGACGAGGAACAACTTACGTTTATGTCATAATTCGAGGAACGTTATGCCGCGCGACGTCTATAATAGATAAGGCGCAAAATAGTTACGTGACTTAAGCTCCACCTTGACAGTTAAGACTGCGGCAGATAATTAAGAGTTTGACGCGGAGCGTTCGGCCGGCGCACATAACGCGGCCGCTGATTTGTTGCTTTCTTTCTTTCATAAATTATCATTTAATTCGCCGCGGGGAAAAAGAGCGGCATTAACAGATGTATATTATGCACGACAAGACAATCGGTGATTTTAATGCTTCGACCAGAATATTACCTTGGAATTACTTAACCTTAACTGTTTTATTCTTGCTTTTATCGATACTCGCGTGTAATTTCATAAAGTCGCCGCGTTTACTATATACATGTACACCGATTGTTTTCGTAAATAAAAAAAAAAATCTTAAGTCTTACAACAATCCCGTTAACCATCGCACAAACATCAGCATTTTCCGCTATTTCGGATGGCCTTATACATATATATATAAAACTCAGGTGAACGCATATACATCCTCGATACCCCAGTAAAACCGAGGAAGTCCTCATCTCTCTTTCTCCTTAGTCTTGTTAAGAGTTACTCGATGAACTGGACGCGGGGCAATCGTACCGGTTTCCGTCGCGCTGACATCCACAACCGGCGGCGGCCAACAGCAGCAGCAACAGCAGCACCGGCAGCCGACATATAATAATTAACGCCCGGCATAGAAGCAACGACAGCGGCTGCAGCGGCAGCAGCAGCATTACCGTAAGCGCGCCGGCACGACTGATTTTACGAGCTTCGTCATTTAAACCGCGAGCTTTTAATTATCCGACCTGTTGTAAATACTCGCACCGCGCCAGCCCATATCTGCGTATTATATGATAACGCGCCGCTGTCGCTTTATCACCGCGAAAGAGAGAGAGAGAAAGAGAGAGAGAGATTCCCTTGCGCCACGCTCGATTTACGGTGTATTTTGCCTAAGCCCCGTATATGCGCAGACACGCGGAAATGATTATACGTTGAGGTATAGGAGGGGGACGACGACCGGGAGGACGACGACGACGCATAGCTGCAGTGCGTATTGCGGCGATTAAACGTTATCGTATATATATATATATATATAGAGACGCGTGGATTTTAATTGGAGAAGTTGGTGTACAAGGGAGAATGTGTGTGACGTTTTGGCGAGGGGAGGTATTAATAGGAGAGATTTTTAGTGGCCTCGGTAAAAAGTGCGCGGTTGGCCGTTGCGCGCGGGGTAAGCATCGAGCATACAGGACTCGCCGTGTGTCCGCAAGTATAATATAACAACTGCGTCGTACATACAGTTTTTCTCGCGAGATTGCTTTTCCTGCGCTGCAGTGCCGCATGTGCATGTATACCTACGCGGCGGTGGCAGCGGCGGTGGCGGCGTTATTAAGATGTTTCGATGCAGTGGTATTTGTGCGGGGCCTTTAAAAGCAGTGTATTACGCCGATAAATTACAACTGGCGTTTATAAGCTCGAGACCGCAGCGCTGTTTTTCTCCCCATACACGTATATATGTATGTATGCATGCAGTGTGCAGTGCGGTGCTTCTGACGTAAGAGAGCCGCTGCCGCGAAAATTCGTCTAAAAGGGGGTGGAGGGGCTTTAATTAAAAACTGCCTCCCTATTATCATCGAAATAACGAAAATCGATGGAAAAGAAAAAAGAGTTCGCGCATATATACGCACCATTATACCAGTTTCCGGTCATTCTATCATTTCTAAAACGTAATGATTAAGTCGCGAGCATTAACAACGGTATAATTCGTCTTTGTCAGTAATAAAATGTTTGCAGCGAGTTCCGTTGTGGCCAGTACCTTTCGACCGCGTATAAATATATATATATCGATACGTATGTATACGCGTACAGTAGCCGAGCCTGTATCTGTATATATATACGAAGCTCACGCGGTGGGTATTCCTATCCACTTTTTCGAGCGACGAGCTTTTACGACCGGTCGACGAGTGGAGTGCAGCTATAGCGAAGCTCGAAAAAAGAGGTCTTCCTTCAGCGGTAGAGAACTACCCGAGAGAGATTCTCTCTCTATCCTGTTTGTGTGTACGTACGCGTGTGTGTAGAGACTCTCGATGTCCTCTCGTGCAGCAGAAGCAGCAGCTCCTATATCCTTATTTATACCCTGCGCGCGGGCTGCAGGAATTTCGTTTTCTTCTAGTCGCGCTTCAAGACTGGACTTACATATATATATATACATTTAGAGCGTTCGGATCTCGGCGCGAACTCGATTTTTAATCCTTTCTAAGGCTCGTTGGATCGTCCAGGCGAGTATGTGTGCGGCGCGACTAATGTTGCCAGTGTCCGCGCAGTAAGCAAGTTCCGCGCAGCGCATGTTGATGGCTATGCAGCGCTTCGGGGGGGCTGCGCTGCCCGATGTTTTTGCTCTAACCGTGAGACTTTTCAAGCAGCTCAGCTGCGATATTGGGATTTTGACGCAAAAAACATCGCGGAGTGTGCATGAGCAATGCAATTAGGCTTGTTTCGATAAACTCCGCGGTTTTGATTGATTAACCTTATACAGAAAGATAAGGAAAGAAGAAAAAAAAATAAGTATTATATCGACAGAGAAATATACGCGAATTTATATAACGATGCGTGTAAGTAGAACTTAATGTGTACTATGCACCGAAAGTGAGAATTACAATTCCCAAGCGTTGCTCGATAATTCGTTAATTAGTTTCTAAAAGATTACCGGATTAATATTTCGTTGAGCGAAGGCTACGCATACCGTGCAAAATAGAAGGCCAGCTCGTACGATAGGCACGCTGTTGCCGGGTATATATAAATATACACGGCGGTGCTCGTCCGAGCGAATCATAGGGGCTTTTCGCGCTTTCCGCAGCTCTCGCCTGCACCGACTGTAGACGCAAGGAGTTTAATTATCGGGGGAAGAATCGCGCGCGCGCAGCGGGCGGAAACTTCCGGTCTCTCGCCTGCTCGCATGTGTGCATACAAGACACGTGTTGCTATACGATATAAGCGTCGAGAGCCGTTTACTTATATATGTATATTTGCACGATACAGCGCTGGAAAAATTCTGCCCCGCATTCATTTTTTTTTTTCGTTTCGTACGCGTTAGCCGCGCAGCTGCGAACGCGTAATGCTTTATAAGCTCGTATCTTTATCGGAGTAACTTTATTACGATTGTTACGAAAGGTTGATATATTGGATGGAAATATGGGTAGTTGTATTAGTGTCTGGTCGAAGGTCGAGCGATTGGCGCTTTTATATATATGTTATATTGCGCGGTTCGATTATTCCTTTCAACGGCGAAAATCTATGTACTCAATGCGCTGAAAGTAAGTGTTTATATACTTATATACGCGAGCGCGCGACGGCTTTTATTGAAGTGTAGCGACAAACGAACGCGAATGCAGACAGGTCTATGCTATACTCGCACGCGCGGGATAAAAACGCCACGATTTGCACCGACTGCACGCATTCGTCATTCCAATTACCGTCGTTTGTTCGGTCTCCATAAGATTTAATGATTTCAATGCAATCGCATTTCTATATTCTATGTATCGATATATACAATATCTTTTGTACCTTTGGGACTTATTACTTGAAATAGAAGGGTAAATGAATTAATATATCTGTATACGACCTGTGCAGCCAATTTCATTTCGCTGATTCTCGAAAAAAGAATATCCCTAAACAAATACAGTTTCGCTCGTAAACGTCAAACCGCGAAATCTATATCGAGGCTTAGTGCACGGAGTTCGACGATATCTTTCTATTATGCGCATACCGCGCGAGCCGAAAAACAAAAAGAGATAAAAAAAAAACACTCCTCCACGTGTTGTGTGCTTTCACTTCGCCTTCGCCAAAATGATTCGCGGAGAAAATTATGAAGTACACACCACGTTGCATTTGGATGTATATAGGTATATCTGTAGCTCCGTGTAGTCTCTTATACATAGACACACGAGCCAAGGTGCATTAACCAGTCATTTCGCATTCCGACAATTCGCCTCGTTGATGGAAGTCGGACGCCAGATCCCTACACACACAGAGCCATACACAACGAGAGGGAGATAGGTAGTGAGCTACTATAGCCGCGTGTGTGCAGTGCAGCGTCCACCGATCGTTAAAAGCACGCGAAAGTTTTGCGCGCACATTATGCGTTGCACGCATGTGGGTTGCGTCATCGCGCGCGTTGTGTATGCGTCCGTGTGTGTGTACAATACGCGCCGGTGCAGCTGCGCCCATTAATCATAATCTCTATGGCTCGGCTTGTCAACTTTATTGGCTCGTATATACGGAGAGGGGGAATTTTTGGTTTTCTTTATTTTTCTTTTATTGTTGTTTTGCCTCTCGCATCCGAGCTACGGTTATTATATATAGGCATTGTGCAAAGTGTATATAATACACATCGCGCGCGGGAGAGGAGTATTACGCGCGAGGTTCGAAATTCGAGCCCGATAGGTTATGGGCTTTGGTTTATCGTTTAATTGGAGAAAGCATCGAAGCCGTGTGCACTGGATGCAGCGATCGGAGCCCCGCAACACCTTTCCCACAGGACTCAGGCTGACGAGTGATCTGGACATGGGCTAAAGGCTGTTTTAGCGCGCGCAGCAGCGGCAGCGTTATAGTTTGGCCTCTCTTTATGCTAACGATACTTTACGACTATCGATTATTTTTAATCGACCACCGAGAGAGAGAGAGAGAGAGAGCGCTTGTGTATTATAGGCTGTTTTTCGGTGCGCGATAAGTGGCTGGTTGCCGAGGATAAAGCTTAAGAGCGGGCTAATACGGAGCGGTAAATAGGCTTTTGAGTGGTGCAGATTGGACACCGCTTATGTATGCGGTGATCCATAGCGCGAGGTGCACTTGTTGCTCGGGCTTTTCGCGAGTTTAGAGGTATACGTATATAGATTCGAGCGCGCATTAATCACGTAATCGACAAAAAAGTTTTAGGGGGCCGATTGGTCTATGCCGCACGGTGCTTTTATCTTCAATTAAAAGGCCGTAACTTTCGATTGGCCTGAGCGCTGCGCTATCATTTAGGGGAAATTGTTTAATATTTCTCTCGCGGTGCAATTTTGTATTATGCAAGGTATGTATAAGGTGATCGTGATGTTGTTGATTATGCTAAAGAGGGTGCTTAATCCGTACCGTATATTCCTGGACCGATCGGTGTATAAAACTTATCAAAATTTTCGATGAGATGAACAAAACAAAATTGCGGGTTATCGTCAATATATCGAACGGATATTATCCCGATTCAATGCAAACGTATAGATATTCGATTGACTCGGTGTATACCACCACTTCAAATAAACCATATACAGCTGGTAACAATTTGTTACGTTGAGAATCCAGCTGTGGCACGGCTCGCATCTTATATACGCAATACGCGTTCGCGGCCGCAGAACTGATCGGCTACATCGCAGTGTAAAATTCAACAATGCGTCGGTAATGAAAAAAATGCGTTTGCAAGAGAGAAAGAGAGAGAGAGAGAGAGAGAGAAAAGGAAAAAAGAGAGTTTGGCGCGGTTATACAGTTGTGTTTACGCGCTAGAGGAACGTAGGCGAGCAACGGCGAGAGAGAGAGAGAGAGAGAGGTCGCCCATTGTCAGCGCGCGTGTCGCGGTATCTCTCTCCTCTCTCGTAGTCGTAGCCTGGATATTTTGCGCGCGACACAAAGAGCATTGTTGCAATCGGCCGACCCAGATCACGTATATAATATCGCCGAGCGCGCGCGCGAGAAAGAGAGAGACTGTTGTGTTGGCCGATAGAGAACCGCCGCCGCTATCGTATATATAGTACAGCAGCCGCCGTAGTAGCAGCAGCAGCAGCCGGTCGATGACTCCTATATAAGCCATTTGTTTTTACACGCTCGTCCCTTAATTGATCAATTAATAAAACGTCAGGGGAAATTATTCGCTCGGATGGCGTTACAGTTGCCTTGTCTGCCGTACGTACAGGGGAACAATGAGATTAGGCTGATCGTGCACGGCTGATGTGGCTCAAGTGCATGACTGTGATTAAAGCTCGTTTTGTGCGTGCACGGACGCATTCCGACCGAAACATTTTTCCAATCGTGATTCGTTTCATTTGTTCAAGATGACCGATACAGCTATATATCCGAGGAGTTGGGCAATTTATCATACGTATATCAGAGTATACATTTTCCGCGGATCCTTGAAATTATTTTTGAGGAATATCGGAGGTCCATATCTCGTTATTTCTCCGTACAAAGAACGAAAACGTTACTCTTTCAGATCCAGCGAACAAGTACATCATACGCACGCCGCGCGCGTTTCACTTGTGACGCGCATCCGCGCAGCTGCTACAGCGAGCTAATTTCATTTTCCAGGCGTGCGGAGCGTAAAGGAAAAATGCGGCCGCGGAACGTCTTTCTCTCTCTCTCTCTCTCTCTCTCTCTCTGGCTGTACACCGAGACCTTGAACCTCGGCTATAAAGAGATTCGCCTGGTGCTTTGCGACACTGCACGATTCGCTCGCTGCAATCATTCCAGTCTGCTGGATATGAAACGTCGACCCGGATGTCACTCTATATATCGGTCTGCTCGACTCTGCGTGCGCCGCCGCGGGCATAGAAAATGACGAGGTAATGCGTACGAAAAGTCCTTTGCGATGAAAGGATTTCGTCGCGGTGTTTCGGTTCGGGCTAATGCGGAGAATGGATTTTGACAGGCCAGGTTTACTGTAAGCTGTAAGAGGATCGTTTTTCCTCCTTTGTCGTATCGTTTTACCTCCGCTGGAATTTGTATACTTCGTTCTTTTCCCGGTAATACGATGAAGATAACGTTTTAAAAGTGTTTTTGTATGGGTTACTGTGTAAAATTTAAATGCCTGCTTTACCTCGATATTTGATATACATATTGAAATTTCAAAGTACGCTTTAATTATCCTCTGTATACCGGTTGATTTTATTTGACTGACTTAATTGGGCTGGAAGTAACGCCTTATGCAATCGTTGCGAATTTAGTTATCGGAAATAATTTTTTCTCATTTGTAATTTAAATTATTAATTTATTTTGAATACTTTTAAAAATATGTATATATATATATATATTACAGTTCTATAGCATCGTGCAATTTCAGGAAGTATGGACGATTGTAAAATAAAAGGGGTAAGTATATTTCATTGAGTCAATACAGAGTTTATTAACCGTTATTAACTCCACGTTACGATGATTGATGCATCTTTTCCCTGCTGCAAGAAAATCTCTTATATTCGACAAAAAGGTGCTCTATTATTCTACGCGCCGCACAAGACAAAGTTCCTGGAATGATAATGCGAAGCACCAGTGCACTTGGGCTTCTCGACTCATTAGCACAGTTTCGTGCGCAGCTCGGCAGAAGAGACCGTTCGACAAATCGCTTTCTCAAGATACTCGACCCCTGCACAAAATAATCCTGCGGGACGAACCAATTATCCGCGAGACCATGTACATATGTAACACGCGGTACAGCTAAATATCGCGGAGCGTACGGCGTACAGACGTAATTTTAGTGCCGGTCCCTCGAGTTGCGTCAACCGGAACCGATATACTTATATATTAATACCTAACGGAAACTTCTTTTTTTTTTTTAATGGATCAACAGCTTTCCTGTATTTAAGATTATATTATAATTCCATACGTGACCGAATTTAAAAACCTTTTTGCCACTTTACGCGCGCAAAAATGTTTAAATTTCCCAGAATTTATTTTCTCATTTGCTTCGACTTGTGCGCGCTCTTTACGCGAGCCGTTTCGACAAGAAAATCACATGCTCCCTATGAAATATGAACCTATCATTAACAAATGCGCTGTACATTTTAATTTTCGCTCTTACTAGGCCGCATAGTTTCGAAAAAGCAAGTATATAGAAAATGTACGATCGTGTGAAGAAAGCGATAGGCTATGGGAAAATGTGTCGTGTCTGAGCTGAAATTCTCATTGTTCGATTAGACGAATTACCGCACTTCCGTTTAAATACGATAGCTTCAGGGATATCCGTTATTTGCTTATTTTTTGTTCGAGCTACACGCATAACCATCATATATAATAGCGAACCGTGGCCAAATAAATAAATTCTGTCATTTCAAACGTTTAAGACTTATTTATGACGTTTCTCAGGTGGAAAAGCGGAAAAAGCATTTTATGATAATGAGAAACGGTCAGTTAGCATAAAGCGCACGAGCTAACGCTGCACTCAATCACCCAAATTCAATCTTCCGCGTAGACCAGCATATATATACCTATACACGCAAGCATCTGGATAAGACATAACTCGGGGGCAGACACGCGTGCACGCAACTGTGCACGTACACATATACCCGATGCATATATAATATATACATGCACAACACACACACACACGCTCGACTCTTTCTTCGCACGCGCGTAAATTACGATGGATATTTTCAAAGCTTTTCTATCCTATGCTCGCGCCCCATAATACACAACATCGAGCCGCAGCGCAAAGCCGGTAGTTTTTATCCGCGCGCTATTCGCGCGCGCAGGGCCCGCTCCTATATTACAGCCAGTATATAGATTTGCGCATTGTATAGAGCCGTTGACTCTGTAATTACCAAAGCCTATAAATCAAGCGGCGCGCACTGCGGTATAATATACCCTATACATGTATATATGTATAGGACAGAGGCACGCGCGCGCTGCTCTACGTCTATCAAACTATCGGATCGCGCGCGCCGCGCTCTCGCTAAATTGAAAAAGCTGCATGCATATACACATATATATGTATACGTTAGTTGCAATAGCAGCGGCAACAGCAGCGGTGGCTATATGGACTCACTCGTATAACGTCACTTAGACCGGCGGCATTATTTTCATTCCAATGCCAATGCATAATGTATATATATATATATTATCTATCGCAGACACGGCGCGCGAATTGAGTTATATTTATTTATAAACTCATTTCGCAACAATGATCCAAGCTGTATGACTCATCTATTACACGAATTATTGAGCGAGCGGATGAGTATAGGATATGTAGGTATTATTATAGACAAAAAAAGCGCGAGAACAGCTATGCGTGATAAGCGGACGCGCGGGGGTACAGAAAAAAGAAAGAGGAGTCGCTGTGTATACGAACAATCGCGCGTGTAATCGAGAATTATTGCGCGCCTGTGAAATAGAGTATATATACCGAACGCCCCAAGAGAGAGAGCGAGAGAGACGCACCTGGACTCTAATAGATAAATCGCGAAATTACGCGGTGTGGCGGTGGAGGCGGCGAGCGAGTGCAGCATGCATGGGGTATATATACAGAAGAAGGCGCCAGAGCTTGTACCGTTTCATCGCGTGCCGAGGCCAAATTGAAAATGGTCATTTTTAGGCTTTGCTCCTCCTCCGTGCACTGCAGCACTACTATATACGTGTGTATACATACGCGCACTGCATACACACACACACACCGCTGGTATGCGCATCCTGGGGATAGTCATTTTTGCAGGCCGACCTGCTGCTGCTGCTGCTGCTGCACAAGGCTCTTTTTTTTTTCGTTTTTAATTCGTGTCTCGCGGGGTGTAACGGTACGGGAAAGCCATTGGTATACACACATATAACCACACACACACATAGAGAGAGGCCAAAGAAGTCATTAGGATTTAATTATCCCAAGTGGGAAAAAGTGAAGCGGTCGAGGCATTAACGTCATTATGATCTGCCTAGGCGGAATCAATTTCGGGACGCCGATGCACGAGAGTACATATATAGGAGTTGTAGGTTTAATTAAGTGTCATAACGCAGGCGAAAGTTTGTGTGTGTGTGTATGGCTTGCGAATGAGCGGATTATGATGAGACCGCGAGTTGGGCGATTCTAATTATCTATCGGGAAATTTATTCGCGTGCCGGATGAATAATTATAATTATATAGGATAATGTGGACTGCGAGTGATTGGATTTTGTATTTCCCTTTTCTTTTTTCTTTTTCAATTATACTGGCGATATTAGTCGATAAGTCGGGAGGGGAAAGTTTACCTTCTGGCCATTGGAAACATTGAATTTCGATGATTAATTGCCATATAGATTGACAACTGGCAATTGCAGTGGTAAACCGGTGATAAATAGGCTTTAACAACTTTCAAGTCGGGAAAACTGCAGATAATCGCCACGTCTGTCTCCTCTACAAAAGTATATATTATAATTCACTGTCGCGTATACATCTGAAAATCCGCACAGCGTAAAACTCAAAGACTCGTTAATTCTGCGCGTATATTTGAACAGCACGCGGTGATTTCCTCTCGAGTGTTTACTGTATAACAGCTGGGGGAAACACTGCACTATACATCATACACAGCACTGCACAAGTATATATACGTGGATCTTGTTAACGCGCTACCCGTGGCCGCTTGACAATTCATCCGTTTTGCACTATTTGCTCCGTTGCAGGCGCGCGCCTGGATTCGCTAGAGAAAGAGAGAGAGAGAGAGAGGCGGACGTCGGTCGTTATCGAATTACTCGGCGCCTTGTATAACACGAGCGAAGAAGTGGATATATTGCCGCGGCGCGATTACAACGCGATCTCCCCCTCCACGGGAGAGGAGCCCTTAGGCAGTCTCTTGCGCGCTCGAATAATCGCGAGGAGGAAGTGGAAAACCACCGCGGTTCTATACTCTCCCGAGCATTGATATCTCGATCCTTATATACTCTTTTTCCCTACCTCGCCTCCCTCCGCGCGATCGCTCGCCCCCGTGTGTATATCATTTCTCTCGTTATTGCCCAGGAGAGAACCAGAATCCTCGCGAAGCTGCTGCTGCTGCTGCTGCTGGCCTGGATTTTTCGCGGAAACCCGATGATCGCCTCCGGCCGCTGCTGCTTGGAAGATCGACGATATACGGGACCAAAAAGTGTTACCATTCTCATTGGTGCACTGCAGCGGGGAGTTAGTTTTTAAGCGGCCAGTGAAAGAGAGAGAGAGAGAGAGAGAGAGGACTAAACGCTCAACTAATGCATTCATAAATTTTCATAATCGCGCGCCTCCAAACGTGATTTAACCGCGCGGTCTCGTTTCTTTTCTCTGTATAGCTCGAGCTTGGAATCGGTATATATACAGATATGTATACACGTGCGGAGCAGTCGATGTCCGGACTGGAAAAATACGGCATTAATGGTCGATTTATTGTATTATTATGATAAAATATCATTGCGCTTATTGGCCATCTACAATTCAGATTGTCGGCTATAAATCGGGGGCGCGAGAGCTGTATAAAAACACTTAAACCGGACCCTCTATCGGAATGAAATCATCTTTGACTATAATGTGATATTTCTTGCTCGATTTACCACCAGCTATATATATAGACAAAAAGGGGCTTATACACGAGTAATGTATATATGGAAAAATGCGCAGATTACAAGCCGTGACGGACAAATTTGTTCTTATATAAACAGTTTCGTGCTAAATATACACACACACACACACACACCGCACATGAGGTAATATCGTAAAAGCAATGCGTACAAAAAGATAATTTCCCTTGTAGCTTGTGCATAGACTCTGCTGCACATCTACGCGGTTACCGCTGTATTATTTGCGCGCATAATTGACAAATAGCTTTTACGGCGAATCCTCAAGCTGATCCCTCCTGTGTGTATGTATACTTTGCCGCGGAATGTATATATATACACGCACACGCGCGAGAGGTAGATGGGGAGGACGACGACGTTCCATTCCGCGTTCCGTAACGGTACCGATTACACACGCAGCCCCGCGAGCCTTCGCCGAGATTCGAATTAAAAAAGGGAGTCTCGCGCGCGAGTTCGTAACGATACAATATTTTAATAATAATTGCGGAATCATTGTTACAGGAGAAAGTAATTTTTTTTTTAAATTTATACATACTCGATCGAATCGAGGAATGTGAAAGATTTATCAAAATCGCAATTCAAAATCTATCTTTGCAATGGAAGCACCATTGCACGGTGAAGCAATAAAAAGCTATATTCTCATCCTCGGGAGTCAGGAAATTCAGTCTCCCTGTGCAGTGACGCGCGCGCGCGGAGAACTCGAGGGATATATCCCATCCGTGTGCAGTGCAACAAAAGCCCGAATCGCTGCCATATATACGAAAAGCGAAAGCTCGAGCTGGTGCAAGGTGCGCCAATCCCAGAGATACAGATTTTTCGCACAAGTCATCGGGAATAGAATTCTCGTGGCGAGCTGCACAAGTGATGCGCGCTCCGCAGCGGCGGCAGGAGCGAGGTTCCGCATTCGTTGCCCTCCCGACGTTTCGCCACTCGACGCGGCTGCTGTTGCTGCTGCTGATGCTCCATAGCGAACGTCTCTCGCGAGCGCACGAGCGAGCAAAATAAAAGCAACCGCCTGTGAAATCGAGCTTCGGCGTGTATAAAATTTCCGCCGCCGCTGCCGCTGCACTGGAGCATCAACTTTGCCGAGCTAGGAGAGAGACTCCCTAGCCCGAGTGCACGAGAATCGGGATTTACGAGGCGCGAGCGTATATACGCAAGCTCGCGCGTAAATCACGGAAGAGGAGAGAGAGAGAGAGAGAGAGAGAGAGAGAGAGAGAGAGAGAGAGAGAGTCGAAAAGAAAACTATTCGATTTTCGCAGCGAAGGCGGGAAAAAGGAATGTCGGTATAGAGGTGCGCGGCTTGGGTTGAAAGGTTCTATATACTCTTTTGTGCACGGTGTGCGTTGGAAATTTTCGCGCTTCGTATTATACACACACACACACACACACATAGACTTTCCGGAATTTCCGTATAGCATGAGGAGAAATTTATGCGAATTTGAATAAGGAGCTGCTCGAAGAAGTGTGTATATTAAATTTCAAATTGGTCGATATTCAGGCGCGGAGAGCAGCGGTCGGAAGCTGGTGTAATTGAATGAAGCGCGCGCTGCTGGGCTCCCGGCAGACCGGCGGCCCGCCACCGGTGCATCCGTGCATTTGAATAAAAGAATGGAGTGTGTCTTGAGTTATGACTGCGCTTCAACTTCCGGAATGTGTGCAGGGCAATTACTATAGGTAAACTATGGTAATTTATATATATGGGGTTTCGTGGCTCCACGGCTATTGGTCGGGAGGAGGGGATTAACACAAAAAATCAATTCCCCCAACCGATCGTATAGATGTCAGGGTAAAAGGGAGGCTTGCGTGGTTTAGGGCCGGTTTGTCTTGAGCAATATATATATACAATGCATTCGCGAGCCATCGCTGGACCATTCGCGTAATATGCACATCGCGGCAGCAGCAGCAGCAGTTCAACAGGCAGCAGCTTTTGCCCATATATAAATAATGTGCGCACAAGTGTTGGCGTGGCAGCACGAAAAACAGACTGTGTGTGTGTGTGTAGACTTGCAGTTCCTCCTCCCAAGTGCGTATATATATATATATATATATATATAGAGCATGTTATAAGCGATGGAGCAAAAAGAAATTCCGCCACGAAATGCTGGAAAAGGTCGAAAAATGCTTTCGTTTCACTTTGAAGGACGCGCGAAAGAAACGCGTCGAAGGAGTATAGCTGCAGCCGCCGCGGTGGTTTTTCATGGCCGCGGCGCCGATCCTCGTGCGCTCCGACTCTCTCTCTCTCTCTCTCTCTCTCCTTTTCCTCTACGCGCTATAAAAGGTATACGGCGCGGTCTTCCGCACTCGGGGTCCGAAGATGGACGCGTCAGGATTTTTTGCCCTACGAGAGAAGAGCTATATACTCCGAGTGAGAGAGACTATACTGTATATATATATATATATACGTGAAATTGGCCTGCGGGTGTTGTATATATACGTGCACGATGTATATACTCCCCTAACGGCCTCCAGGATTAATGGCCATAACGACAGAAAATCCAAGGGGGATTCGAGTATAATAATTCTTGCGGCGATGAAAAGTTGGGAAAATTGCGCACCGGTGAAATAAACACTTGCACCATTGTGGAATATAAACTCTTCTCTCGAAACTCACTCGATTTAACTTTACTTCCACGGCGCGGAGTGCAGGTGTTGATTTCCAGAAAAGAGGTGCGATGTGTAGCAGCTTAACCAGAAAAATTCCTCACTTATTACCATACACAGTCAGTATACATAACGCCGAGCAAACTAGATCAAACTCAAGTGCAAAGTCAGAATCGCGCGCAGCAAAATATATTCACGATGGGGGGAATTTCGTTCGAGACTCTCTCCCGAGCGGCTAGGTCGAGACGGAAATTTATCGTCCGAGTGTACGCACACGCACGTGTCTATAACGATCGGATCGTCAATTTTTCCCCAATCGCCGACGGACAAATTATGCGCATCGGAATCAAGTCCTCCATCGATCTAAACCTTGTACATGTATACTCGCGAGCTTATAATGGCGATAATTTCGTGGAAAATAAAGTGTAAGAGAGAAAGAGAGAGAGAGAGAGAGAGAGAGAGATCGGTATCGACGCGTTTAACGCGGCTCGTCGAAAAATTGATTTTCCACGGCTCTCCACGCGTACAAGAGTCTTATCCGCGGAAAATCTCTCTCTCTCTCTCTCTCACCTTCATCTCATCTCAACGCGGAGAAAAGAGACGATGTTATATACCGCCGGGAGGAATTTCGCAAGGTTTTCCCGCGCGATTTGAATGCGCGCACACGTCTTATATGCCGCGGATATGTGTGCAGGGATGAATATCGCCGGAAGGATGACGATGTGTATAGGCGATGGGCCGTTACATATACGGCCTGCGCGCACGCACGAGGCATCGCATTATCGATTATTATTAATCCGCGAGCGATTATCATCTCGCGCCCACGTCTGGCTCTATCTCACCTTTATATATATTGGCGATTTTGAGTCTAGCGCGCGACTCAAGGGCATAATAATGAGCCCGAAGCGTCGAACCGCATCTCGCCTCGTTCATTATCGACGCTTTCAATGAGACGTGCATCAGCTTATGCCGGCGATCGGGGAATATTGCCCTTGTCGCCGAGATTGTATAACGGCCCCGCAACCCGACGTGGCGCAGATTCTATTAAGGATGCTCACGCGCGAGCGCTGCAAGTGTGGGTAATTTAAATTTATCGCGGCCCGAGCCGAGCTTCTCTTCTCCCCTGAACGTGATTCATATAAGGAGAAGTGTCGTGCGAGCGACAGGGTAAGATGTTCATTAAGTGCGTCGTTGGTGTTGAAAAATCTGTTATATAGGTAGGTTGTATATTGCAAAAAGTTGCCGTGCTGATACCTTGGTAATATGTATTCTGGTGCGCGAATCCCGCACGTGATGCCACGAGTACGCATTACAGATAAGATTATTAATTATATTCCCAGTTGTATAAGGCTTTTATGCGTTTCTAATAAATAATATTAAATGTCGGACCATTTAGTAAAATCATGTTATTATATTGCAGAGTGTGGCGGAGCAGGCACGAGCTGTTAGCTAAGTATCTGTACAAAGTTGCGCTACGTTACGCACCAAGAGATTAGCATCAACTGACGATATTTATAAAACGAGTTTTAGCGTATACTATATGTGTACCCAAAAAAAAAAAAAAAAAAACTACAAAAGCACAATGCTAAAACGCCGATTTGAACGTGTGTATATATATGTATATGTAGGTAAAACGATAATATAAGAGCGGCGGCACACGCAACAATCGCGTGTATGTAAGCGATGGAAAAAATGTGTGCAAATTCGCCTCCCCGGCACAAACAAAAGGAAAATAACACATGTACATACATATACGTGTACATACACACAAGCAGCGCATAATGCAATATCTAAAAGCTTAAAATCCTCGATCCTTATCAGAGACCACGTGGCCGTATGTGCGCGCGCCACTGGCAATTATAAATTTGCCGCGATTAAGTGAAAGCAGCAGCTCCAGTTGGTACAGCCGTGTGTGTAAGAGGACACGCGTTTCGCCTTGGTGTATATATATATGATATGGGTGCGATCGAGCGTTAAGTCATTAGCCGAGTTGAAGCCTTTATAAACGCCGATCTACTATATGCACTAGGCTATAGTATAGGATTTTTGCTCACATCAAGGCGCGCGAGTACCGAGTTCACGCGATCGCGAACAATGCCGCTGCATTGAGCTCCATCTCTCTCTCTCTCTCTCTCTCTTGCTTGCACGCATATATAGTCGATTACGTAGCCCAGAGGCGCCAGTATCTCAGCGCGTGTGTCTGATGTCGAGGATTTTCACTGAATAATCTCGAGGCGATTGGCGGGCGTTTATTAATGCTAAATCTCCGAGTTGTAAATTCCGCTTTCAATCACGTATAGGTAGTATTCTGCTCTCGCGCGGTGCTTTATACGATTATTATATTGAGAGGTGATTTTCCAGAGCCTTTGGAAATGGAGAAATTGTTGCGTGGCGGAGCCGTTGAAAGGGACAATGGTGAAAATTGTGTCTATATGCAATCGCTTTATGATCGGAGGAGAAAGTGATGGAGTACATCTCGTGAGGTTTAACAGTCCTTTCCCGAAGTAGATCTTATATACTCAATTTTATTAACGACGGTTATCCAATGGTGGATTAAGTGCTGCGCATTCCAGCTTCGAAACGAGAAAATTAATAAATTCGTACAAACGTTGGAATTACAAGGTCTATTAACTCGCGGAGTAAATATTGCGAATATTATTGCCATGATTCACTCGTCACGGTATTGAACATTCACCTTTTTTTTCACGATATCTAAATAATTAATTAGGCCGCCTACGTCTAAAAATGCAGAAATCAAGTTATTTTCGCCGATCGCGAACTTTCAACCACACGCGAATCGCCAAGATTTCATTGCCTCGAAACTTCTCAATTAACGAAGCTGCAGTCGCAACGCCAGCCACTACCATATGTAAACAGTATTTGACGAGCAGCGATGAGCTGATAGGTGGTTATACAGGACGGTAACGGGTCACGCGCTGCGATACATATACAGTCACCGAAACATACGCACGCTGCACTTTCGTTCCAATTTCTCCCTCATCTTTAAATAATAAAAACAACCACACATTCCCATCTCAATCGCAACTGTCACATCTCGATACGCGTCCAAAGCCATGCCATACGAATATATATATATATGTATCCAGTTGCATATCTACGTCGGCACGAAAGCTTAGGCCATATATAGTCGCGCTCATAAATCGTCGTAAGGTTAGAAGTATAAGCGTGCGCGCGCGGCGAGTTGTGTTCCAGGAGCCCCGTAAGCGCGGTTCCCGTTAAACGCATATATACGCCAAGTTAAGAATGTCCGCGTGTGAGAGAGAGAGAGAGAGAGAGAGCGAGAGAGTGGCGGCGATTCCGTTTGTAGTCGGTCGCGGCGGCGGCGGCGGCGGCGCGACCCGGGGTAATTAATCGACGCGCTGCAGCGCCGATTGACTTTTCCCCTTATCTTCACCTTTTACCTTGTGCCTATATGCTGCATCGTATATATACAGCCGAGAGAGTTGCTCGGCTCCTGCACTGCACGTGGAAAATTGTCGTGCCGGCGTACAAAAGCTTATAAGCTAATAAGGTATACCTATGGGGATAAACGCGTGAGTGCAGTCTGTGTGTGTGTGTGTGTGTGTGTGTGTGTTTTAGAGAGAGAAAGAATGTGACGATTGTGAAAAATTGCGAAACACGAGAAGGTAATAGCCGCGGTCGATAATTTATTGCGGCGGGGGGGCTTTTTTGATAAAAGCATAAGCTCGCGCTTGTGGGCCCAGAGCGGTAAATGTAATAATTTGCTAGGTAAAACGCATCGATCGAGAGATAGCGCGCGCGAGGCTAATTTATTTTTTTTTTGTTTCTTTTTTCCCCCCTTCCAATGCCGCATAATATAGCGCCGTACACGGACATGTAGTATCTGCCGCGCTTTTCTTTACTTCTGCATCGTGGATTCTGCCGAGAAATTACGAATATATATATATATATATACCTATGAAGTACACGCGGGCCCGATGTTTATTCTCACGTGAACATACGTTTCCCCGAGACAAGTGTTTGTACACACACACACATATATATACAAAATACCTCCGCTATATGCTCGTGCTTTATTTGTACATATACAATATATTTGTACACGGATAGTCGTGATTGCGTCGTCTTCGACAGTTTAACAAATTGATATCGCGCAAGTATCGACTGGTATATACGCCGCATGTATACTGTCTCTAAATCATTTCCCGTGTACCCTCTCCGGCGAACGAACTATAGCGTTTATACTCGACTTATGCTGCGGGCACAAAAGTGCAGCGATTTCCGTCGAGTCAACAGAGAGTCTAGGCGCCCGCTTATCGAGTCCGCGCCAACTGCGCGAAAAAGCACACAGCTATCGCATTACCTCGAAAGCATCGCGCCGGGCGAGGTCCTCGACCTCTTAGACTCTCTGTCTCTCTCTCACACACACACGAAGCTAAAGCGACAACGACGACGACAACGACGACGACGACGACACAAGTCACCGGCCATAAACATATCGCAGCGACGGAAGACGACGCGTTCGGTCCCTCTCTCTCTCTCTCTAGCTCTCTCGGTGCAGTGCAGCGTTGCAGCGCGCACAGATATACATCCACGAGAGCACAGCGGAAGAAGAGGGAAAGCTATGGGAGGTCCGTATATGTCCGTCTGCCGCCGCCGCAGCCGCCGCGTGACCTCAGTCCCTGCTGCACAATCGTTCTCCTCCTCCTCCTCCTCCCCCTTTGTGTCCTCGCTATGCCTTGCTGAATAAATCCATTAGAAGCTGCTGTTCCTGCTGCTGTTGCTGCGTAGCTGCTGGGAGAGCTAGGGATATAATCGGAGGGGGATGTATAAGCGAGCGCTGATTGCCCCCCGATATTATGCCGATGTTCCGCGACTGTGTGGCAGGAAACAGGTGTTTACGGGAGGGACGCAGAGAGAGAGAGAGAGAGAGAGAGTAGAGGAAGAGAGGGAGAGGAGGAAGGAATGAATGAGCCAATGGTTCGGACGGCAGTTGACGATTTATGGCCAGCTCGACAGCTCGATAAGCTTTATACTTTGTTGCGACCCTGGACGATGTTTAATGGGCTTGCTTTCTTTCTTTCTTTCTTTCTTTCTTTCTTTCTTTCTTTATTTTTCGGTTTGAAGGATTTTTGCGCGAGGGCTTATTTTCTTGGGCGGATGGAATCGTAAAAACAGTTGGAGGTTGCCAGTGTGCGAGGAGCTTTTTCGCGACGATGCGATGTGAGATGGACGATTTTTCCTAAGACGAATTGGTTATACGAATTATAATGAATGGAATATAACGAATAAAAAGTAGGTGCGTGCGAATGACAAATTCTATGTTGATTAAATATTACAGTTCTTGAATAAATGATGGAACGTTTAACGTTTCGCATTGTGTATTTTTACAAAATACAATTTTATAGATCCTCCCCCTTGTGTAGTATCAAAAAAGGCCTCTGCAGGAATACAAATTGATTTACGTTATATAGAAGCTCCATACGACCGTAAATTTTGAGCATCAAAGAAGAAAATCCACTTACATCCGCTATCTCTCGGTTATAGCACGGCAGGCAAAGTCGCCGCAAAAAGCCAAATCCCTCCCACCCCGCGGGTTTGATTTAATATACGAAAGCGAGAGAGAGAGAGAGAGAGATAAGCTTCGCTCGGCTAAAACAACAAACGAAAACTTGTGGAAGAAAAAAGGAGAAAGCTCGCGGTAAAAAAGCAGAGGATACTTTAACGTCCTCTCTATACTATTAGTTTACAGCGCGCGCTTGTGCAGGCAACCGATCGTAGGAGTATACATATATACAAAAGAGCCGGGCCGCGTATATATATGTGTGTGTGTGTGCGTTAGTGCAAGGCGCGCAAAAGCCTCTTCAAAGAAGCGCTCGGCTGCAGCGGCGAAAAAGAAAAGCAACGCGCACCGCGTCTGCGCGGAGACGAGTCAAGGTCCGCAAAAGAAGAAGAATAAGACGTTGCATAAAAAAGAAAAGGCGCTACACAGTCGAACGACTGTGGGCCCTCTGCAACCTCTCGATTCTGCGATGCACGTGCATATGTGTTCAGGTGTATACCTGGAAGAGAGCTACTGTGTTACTATTAAACCCAACTATACATATATACGAAGGGATGACTATTAACGTTCGGTCGCGCTATTTCGTTACCCGAGTTACGCTCCTCCCCTACAGCATATAATATACGAAAACTTCCGACAATCGCGTATACCCGACGCCATGCATATATACATATATATAAATACTCGCAAGAAAGACGAGGCGGATGCGTGTATGGAGAGACGCGCATATAAGAAGATGCTGTGTGTGTGTGTGAGTATACGTGCGAGAGCGAGTTTAATCGGCCAGAGTGAGAGACATAGAAAAGAGAGAGAGAGAGAGAATCTGAAGAAGGCGTGTCCTCGCCTATCAATCAAAAGTTTATTCTCCTTTGCGAGGCAGACGCTCTCGCCTATTATAAATAAGCCGTTCGCTCGCGCGCGCGCGCGCGCCAGTGTGAGAGAGATTTCCTTTTATTGCCAATGACATAATGACTTCCGGCTGCGCTCGCGCGCCACGCGCTAATGCGACGTGTATCGAAAAAGCGAATGGAGCCGCCGAGAGAAAGAGAGAGAAATAGAGAGAGAGAGAGAGAGAGAGAGAGAGAGCACCGAGAGGAAATTACCCTAGAACGTCGTTATTATATCGCATATACAGTGTGGAAAACTGTGTGTGTGCGTGTGTGTGTGCACCGAGCGCGCGGCTGCGTGTGCTGCTGTGCTGCTGTGTTTCCTTTTTACACTCTTTGCCGCGGTCTTTCTTTTTTCGTGGTTTTGCACGCCGCTTCGGGGTTTTGCGGCCTTTTACGATGATTAGGATGTTTATTAATGACACTTTTGGGATTAGGGGCGCGCGGCTCGTACCGATCAGTCATTAGAAGAGTGCAGTACTTTATACATTTAGTGGGTACATTAAAAGACTTTTGTAGATAATTATTCATATTTCTGAACGATTCAGTGTAGTACATTTAAAAATATATTGTCGTGTAGCGTATATTGAGAATGCTTTCAAGTAGAAAGCCGAGGAGTTTTTAGAAAATTCTCTATAATTATTATTCGCTTTAATCCAGAGATCGCGTCGACGTAATTGTGTCGGCCAACTTGCCGTCCAATGAATCACTTTAGTCCGGGACAAACTTTCTAGATTTCTTGATTATAAAATAGTTCTAATTACTATATGTATATAAAGTGTGCACAAGTACGGCGTAATAAACAATAAAAAGTAATATTCCAAATTGCTCCATCGCGTGAAAGCAATATACGCCAAATCTTCATCATCGCTATCGCGCGTTCCACATCTACGTGTACCGCCTATTTTATTATTATTTCATCTGCTTCGAATAGCAAAAAATTCCAGCAATATAACTTTAGCTTATATTCGAAAGACTGTCAAGCGAGAAATGACAAAATTACCAGTTAGAATAAAATACTCAGAAATTAAATCGTGAGAATAAGCGTTAAAGATTAGAAGTTAAGGGACAGCGGGATAAACAGCATCCTTTAAGCTGCTCACGCATCACGAGATCAATTTTTCCTTAATTAAAGCGAAAGTCAGCGCGGCCACTGAACAGTGGATCCGAGAAAATGCCTCGGCATGAAGTTAACGCTCCTTATCACGGTAAAACCGCGATGAAGCTGTAACGCCGATAAATCGACTTTTTCCCCCTTACCGTTCCTCACCCCAAGTCACACACATGTACAGTTACTGCCTCTTTTCTTTCCTATGCATATGTACATATATATACACACGCAGGAAGTATAAAACTAGCGCTGGCCGAGGCACGCGACTAAAACGTAGTGTCGCGATAAAAGCGTCGGGGCTGGAAGAAAAAGTGCGCGCAAAGAGCAATAGATAAGGTGGGAACTGGAGCTCTCGAGTATATATACCTGTATATATGTACAAACACACTTCCTAGACAAATTTGCCGTGTCTCTCGTACTACTTAGCGCGCGTTTGTCTTGCCCGCGAGTCCATTTGCTTTTAACGAGAGCGCGAGGAGAGAATGCGCTTGTGTGTTTAGGTGCTGCAAATAGTTGTGCAGCGGCTCAGCTCCGACAAAGTTTAAGGTTTACGGGAGAAACGCCGCCGGGACAATTAAATGTTAATCCCTGCCCGCGGTGGGATGTTAGTGCATTTAGCTGTTCCGGAAAAGCTTCGCGAGCGACACTTTGTAGTCTATTGTGCGAACGAATGACTTTTTATGCAGTGTGTGTCTGTGCGTGTGTGTGTGTGTGCAGTGTATCAGAGGCATTTTCGCGCTGGAAAGTTTTTAAATGGACTTTCTGGGATAAATTATTCTCTAATAAAAGTCAACTCTGAGTATAGCTCCAATAATTTTGCAATGTCATTTTCCTAGCTGCTATATATTAATCGCCATTACGAAAGTTTTTCAAAAGTCTTATTTTGCGTTGCACGATAAGAATGTATCCTAAAGTCATTGATATATTTATTTTTCTATCTCAAACGATGGATACAAGTCTCTCGTGCGCATAAAAGCATTTCAGGCTCGAAATTACAATCAAGAAATGCGCACTTTTCGTCCAAAACTTATTGACCGACGTCGAAGCGCTTACATTGTTCCACGAGGTATAAATCTTTCCCGCCGTTAATTTCAGACTGCGCGCATATAACTTTGTGACTTTTTCACACTCCAACTACACCGGCGCACACAGCCGCACACACAGAGATCTTCCTGTACAGGTGTGTGCGTTGGAAAAAATATCTATATATATATAAGCAGCCACAGTGTGTATGCATGCACGTACGGACGCGTCCGAGGCGTGCAGTTAAAAAAAAGAAGAAAAAAAAAAACGAATGAAGAGCGAGAAAAAATGAAAAGACTTCGGCCACGCTGTGTACGTGTGTGTGTGTACAGAGGGGGGGAAACAATTGCAGCGGTAAGTTCAGGGCTGCTCGTAAAAGGTGCGCGCACTGCAGCGAGCGAGCGAGCGAGCGTAGGAATCGTCCTGGCCGTATTTTGCCCAGCCTCGAAATCGCGCGTCTGCCTCAGCGAAAAGAGGGATAGAGAGAAGAGAGAAGAGAGAGAGAGAGAGAGAGAGAGAGAGAGAGAGAGAGATCACGGTCGCGCCTTCGCAAGGCGATCCGATGAGATGATTGCCGATAAATTCCGCTGCATCGCTTTCGCACGCTCTTTTTTGCGTGCACAAGTATAATGCCGCGATTAAGGAAAAGTGGCCAAGCGGCGCGCGTAGTCGTGGCCGATTCCGATAGATACACCGCGTGGGAAAAAATTTTCCACGAAAAATCACTGTAAATTTGCGCATTTTTTTTCTTGTCCGAGCGCATTATAGGCGTTCGAAAATGGTTGTTTTAGTTGTATTATACGTGCTTTGATCAGCGTTTTCCATTCGAGGCTCGGAATAGGAATTGAAGCTTTGTGCCCCGGTGTACAATGGTGTTCTCTTCGGGATGGAGCTCGACCGAGAGTATATATAAATAGATAAATGGAGTGAGGCAATTTACGACGTCTGAATAAACACGGATGCAACCACTGATTGCTGAGTAATACTCCTTATTATGTGTATATAGGAACGTTCACTGGGTTATGAGGCTGCGAGATGACCAGCGATGCATTCGAGCCGCCGCCGCCGTGTATAAAGGAAATGCCTCGCGCTCGTCGACAGCTCAATATATATATATATATATATATATATATGTTTTACTTTCTAATTGGGGATTTTATTGCCGCGGCGGTTTATACTTGTGAAATTTATGAAATTTCCCGATATAAAATGGCCATTTTCGAGGAAATATCGCGCGAACCGTAAAAGCTTACGCAACTCTCCGAATCGCGGAGGCTGCAGAAATTCGCTTGGAAAACTCACTATATGTACATTGTCAATTAGAATTACCGCGAATAATAAATCATCCGCCGTAGCAATTAGATTCCTTAATGACTGCGCTTTAGCAGTGAATTTTCTCCTGTTAGAGAATTAAGCGCACTCAGCCGGTGGAATTACTGCAGAAATGATTTCTATTCATTTGATAGATAAGTAAAACATGCACTCTTTGAATGGAAGCGAGTGTGTGTGTATAGGCGCGTAGCTGCATTGCGAACCTTTCCACTAACCACTTAACCACTTCTCTAATATCGACACTCGCATTAATACTCGTCTTATATATTCAACGATTTTGTTTTACATAATTCTCGATAAAGAAGGTTACAGGTCAATGGAACGGTTAATAAGGAACCAAGATCGTCATTTAAAAATAACCGCGCGATTAATCTCGGCGCGAAAATACCACAGCATTTGAGGATAAATTGCCAAGGCGACAAAAAAGCTCGAGCAAACCGCGCGCAGATAAGGTACACACAAGAGGCCAATAAAACCTAAATCCTCGTTGGTTTTCCCTCCGCGGTACGTTCACCTCCCGATTGTCCCTACATCCTCCCGTTTACACTGCACATACATGTACGTTATATACAAATAGGCACGTGGCTTATCGGTCGCTCGCCTTGCACTCCCTCTCTCTCTCTTTCTCTCCACACAGTGGCGCCTGTTACGCGCACCGCACGAAGGTCGAACTTTCCTCTTTTCTCTCTCTCTCATACGCATAATAATAAGCGCTTATCGGTCCTATACGCAAGCAGCGATAATGCAGCGACAGGTTCTGCACGCGGCGCTGGTGAAATTCACGAGCCGCTAGGGCTTTATGCGTATTGATGCATCGATAGAGCGGTACTATAGCTTAGTCTCCTGCACATAGGTATATATGTAGAGTTGGTCTCTGGTGCGGCAGCGGTAGCCCCGGATGTATACGCCGCTCTACGGTTGTTCTTGGAAAATTGTCTTTGCGATTGCTGCTGCTGCTGCTGCTGCTGCTGTTGTTGCTTTGCTTTTAATAGGACGTTTTATGGCTTTTCTTTGTAAGATAAGGTACTTAAGGATAGCTACGAACGACTGGTGGTGCAGCCTGTTTTATTCTTTTGTTTGGCCGTGTACGCGCGCGCGATTATTTCACCGCTATTTTTTGATTAACTCGGTGCGCGCGCGTTACGTCATTGGATTTTATATATGTCGGTTATTAGCCTATGAAAAAGGTTTTTTTGTGAAAACGAAATCTCGCAACTATATCTTGGCGTGAATCGTCAAGAAAAACACGCCTCTATCCCCCATATATATTCCGATTCGCACCTACAAACGGAAGAAACAGGCTAGTATACAGTTTTGCGCTACAACTCTGAGGGCGGAGGGAGGAGGGGGATAAGGATCGAGCATCCAGAAAAATAATTAATCCGCGCAGCTTCGTTATTTCGCGCTATACTGCAATGCCAGTATACACACGGGCAAGATCCTTCTTACGCGAATGCGGAAAGATGCAATATATAATCCATGTTTGGTCGCGAGAGCAGCGGGACGACTCGTATATATAAACGAAGCGTAGGCTCGGGGCGATCTGTTATATTGGCCTCAGCTCTCGACGCTTTAATTTGACGATTCAATCCCGAGCGCGTGTATGTGTGCGCGACTCTCTCTCTCTCTCTCTGAGCTCTGAATGGGTTAACGAGTCGCGGGTATTAAAATGACCGCGTGCGAGGAGTCAGTCACCTTAGGAGCGCGCGATTACCGCAGGAGTATAAAAGGAAAGAGCGCGCGCCCGGTGCACCGCTGCTGCTGTTGCTGCTGCTGCAGCCAGTCCCCCTTATACTCGTAAAGCTCGGAATGAGTTTCTGCGATTTTCTTTTCGCCTCTCTCTCTCGCTCGCTCTCTCTTCCAGCTCACATACACACGAGATATCTCTATCTATCTGCAATTTCTAGGAGCTTCCTCGAGTCGCAGGAGCGCGCGCGGATCGCCGTAATAAAGTGTCCGCTTTACTAGCGGCGACTTCCCTTCATAAACAGTAGCTTAGCCGCGCGGCGGCGGCGACGGCGTGCGTAATTTAGCTGCGCCCCTCCCCCCTCCATTACAAGTGCGATATGCGAGGGAATCTGGCCTGCAGTCGTTCTTTCTTTTATTATTTTCATATACCGCTCGCCGAGGCTATACAGCCTCCTGCGCCAGCTTTCTCCCCTTATGCATTATTATATTATATATATATACCTGTCGCGCGCGCGCTGTTGCGCTTTCTTTCGGCGTTATTCTTGCACAAGTTTGAGTTCGAGGTAGGTAGTTTCTCGGGTTACTCGCATTGTTCGGGAGTGAAGGAGCGGAAAACTCGTTTCTGCGTATATAGATATTCGATGTGTGTGTGTGTGTATCCCATACACATATATAGGTGGCGTGCATGTGAGTAAGTGTATACGCGGGGTAACGTGTTTGCGATGCTGGAGATATATATATAAAGGGGAACGGGTTAGCCCACACGTCGATACAATGGGTGAACCTACCGCGGTGGCGGCAACGTCTCGGGGATCATTATTTGTCCCTGGTGTACACACACACGCATATATATATACATATATATATATATATATAGGCGGCGAGGTGCTGCTGCTTCTGCTGTCAATCGGCTAATTTTCTCCGAGATGAATGTACTCGCGGCGGCGTATCGACTGTCGGATATGCGCACCTGCACGGCTCGTCTCTTTGAATAGACCTACTTGCAGGATTTGTATATAATATATACGGTACGCTTTGCGTAAGACTGTGGAGATGGATGGTATCTTCCAATCATTTATTTTCATTTTCTAGATGCGGCCGAGAGTGACGTCGTTTAGCGCCGCGTTCTCGCAATATATACACAAGTATTATGCATCGAAATTGTTTTTCAAAAACCGCGCTTATATCGCGCCTTTCCATACATGCGTATAATACACATGGATCGAGAAAATTTTGCCGCGCTCTCGTACGTTTACTTTGAGCGCGTTAAAAATCCAATCCGAGCTCGCGCGTTCGATTATGTGCGCAGGAAATCCATCGCCGGGAAGGAGATCAGCACCGGGGAATGAGCGCCGCGCACACGGAACCAGCCGCTAATCAAATCGCCAGCGCAGCACTGCACACGCGCAGCAGCTTCCCAGTAACGAAAACTCGCTCCTTCCGTCTCTTGCATCAGGCCAAGGCTAAAACCACTGCACGCTCACGACAATCACGCGCGCGCACCGCACGCTTATATATACATTACCGCCAATCTCTTGCGAGTGCAAGTGCTGCTGCTGCTGGGTTTCTCTTTCTCTCTTTCTCTCTTCTCTCTCTCTCTCTCTCTCTATCGCTCTTTTCTCGGAGCTCGCGGTGGGCGTGAGGCGAGCGCATTAACGGCATTACACACACGCGCACGAAGCGAGAGAGAGAGAGGGATATAGAGTGCAGAGGGCAAGCGCACGAGAGAGAAGGAAGAGGGCGAGATCGAGGAAGTGCAGCGCGGCGTGTACGCGTAACGCTGCCGATTTGCGATGTAAAGGAGAGGAGAGGAGAGAGAGAGAGAGAGAGAGAGAGAGAGAGAGAGGAGGAGGAGATCAGCTCCATCACGCACGAGAGCGAGCAGCATGCAGCCCAAGCTGCACCTCGGTAATAATAAAGCGATGCCGCTGTAGTGGTATAGCTGCCTGCGCTGCAGACACGGTCCAGCGGCTTGAGCCGATCGAGAGCTGCTACCGCTCTCCCCTCTTTCTTTCTATTTCAACGCCTACGCACCATTATAACGTGTATACCGATGCGAAGACAGAGCTGAGTCTGCTTGTAGCTTCTCTTGTTATGGAGGACGATTTGTAAAAGCGCCTCTTTCGTAAGAGCTTGTGAAGTTTCCGAGTATAGTTGCTCGTTCTTTTCATTGGTCACGTATAGGCTGGGGAACGATTTTCGTGTGGCGACGTTAGTTTGTGTAGGCTGCGATGCTTGTAGTTGAAAATTTAGAGATTAGAGACGAAAATAGGAACGGACGAGTTATAATATACAGGTTGGATCGAGTTCGTACTGGAATATATATATATTGTATGGAGCGAGCGTGCATGTATATTGGTATCGAGTACGAGCTACACGTATTCACGTGTAAGTACAGCCGTAAATGAATAGCATGAATATCGAGAGAGAGAGAGAGAGAGGGAGAAAGAGTGGAAAACTACCTGGATATCATCTATATACATCCAATTAAAAAAACAGCGCGATAAAGTATCGGGCGCGCTTTTATTTACCCCGCTCGCCTCTGCGCGAATTCGAAAGCTTGTGCCGGGCAACGAAAAAAAGAACAACTATCTCTCTCTCCTCCCCACTGTGCGCAGTGTACAGAGGGTTTGAAATTCAATTTCCAGGATGCAACATTGTGTTCGCCCCTCATCGGGGATATAAACTCGCGCTAAACGCATTCCCGCTCCAGGCTGCAAGGCTCGCCCAGGTAATTTGCAATAAAGTCGCTTGGATTATGCGCGCAACCTCTTTAGCGGCCCTTGCCGCGATCCTGCAGCCTGTAGCCACTGCACCGATGGCAAAAACCAGTAGTTTCTCGTCCCTCTCTCGTGTACTCACTCGCGCCCCCTTTTCTTATTCTCCACCTCTTACGCATTATTGCCCCTCCGGGCACTAGAATGAGAATATTTTTTAAGCGACAGATACACACACACACACGCGCGCTTGGACGTGTAGTTTATTATCGAGCAGGCGTAGTACGCGCGGCATCTACGGCTGCAGGATGTACTTTTTCTCTTCATCAGGCATACCTGCACTAGTGTTTTTCTTGCATCGATTGCATTCGCTCTCTCTCTCTCCCTCTGTACGTGTGTATGCATATATATAGGGGCAGGGTCGATAGCTATTAGCCGTTAGTGATTGGGTTGGTAGCTCCTCGAGAACTACCTTCAAGGTGCCGCTCGCATGCTTGAATGGCATATATATCTGCAACGATACGTGGCTTTTCTCCAGAATAAATTATTGACATTGTGCCTCGATTGATGATTCATAAAATTTGAACTTTCCGCGCCTCGTTATATATTACGGAATACCATGTGATACAAAAATATTCGATTATCGAAATCTCTTGAATAAAAACAAACGTGTTACGATCGATATAGCATGCCAGCAAAAATGTTCATTTAATACCAGCGATATTGTAGTAGCCTCAAACAAGCTCTAAGCAAAAGTATATGTGCTCTCGAGATCGTGGCGAACAAAGTAGTAAATCGCGTAGATATATTATATCCTTAGAATTCCCTTCCCACTCTGCACATCACGGGAGAAAAGATCGGTGCCCCGTAGAACTTCGATTCTCGTAAAAAAAGGGAGCTGCACTCCCGAGGATGGTATATATGTGTATATATGTATGGAAAGAAAAGAGGAGGAAGCGCAGGAGCGCGTCCGTCATTAGTTCTGCACGGGCCACGTTCTATATGGCCGTACTCTCACTCGTGGATCTTTCGTTCGGATGTACACGCTGCGGGAACCCGCGCATGGCTAATTCGCGAGAGATGCGCAGGGATCCCACGATTAGAGGCAACCCCTTGACTCTCTCTCTCTCTCTCTCTCTCATTGCGGATCAGTTGTATATATTCAGCGATAAACCAATTACCGATCTGCGCAGGCCACGGTGGACAAGTTCTCGTTTCTCCGATGGTTTGCTTTCTTCCTCTTGTACGAGAGACAGAGAGAGAGAGAACGATCGCTATCGACGGCACACGAGTATCCGAGACTGATCGGGACTCGAGGAGAAACGACTGCTGCGTGGGCGGATGGGAAAGAGGGAGAAGAGCAGAGAGATTTATTGGTGTACGCAGGATTCTCTTTTTTTGTTCGTTTTTTTTTACATTTTCAACTGCACACGGTGCACGTGAAAATTTTACTGCTGCATCCATGGTGAACCAATATTATCGGTATTGAAGGTGTTTCATCAAAGAATTATAGTTTGCTTCAGATTGAAAAGATTTGTTTGCGAGTAAATTTCGAGCTCAAATTTGACTCGTAAAAAGACCCGTAACAATGCGCTATATTGAAAATCACCGGTGCACAAAGTGCATGCGTATATACATATATACAGGCGGTCGTCTCTAATAAAACGTTCCGCCCGTCGATCCCGTAAATCAAGCGGCTCTTAAACAATGATAAATTCATCAACGTCGCAGGAAAAAGTGATCACGGAAGCCCGAAACAACGTAATTATATAGTGCTCCCTCTCTCTCTCTCTCTCTCCCATATACCCCACTTGCCCGAACGCTCCATGGGTAATTCAAATGAACCAAAAGCACTAATAAGCGTGTCCCACCTTCGAAGGCTCGACATTTTTCTGGGTGCGCGATATTATTATAGCCTCGAGCGCTGCACGAGTAAGTATATGTAACTAAAGTGAAAGAAAGAGGAGAACGAACTTTATAGAGAGAGAGAGAGAGAGAGAGAGAGATAGAGGGAGCGGAAAAGGGTGTGGTTCCTATATACTCAAACCAAAATCTTCGACTCGAGCTATATATATATATATACGCGATCGGATCTGTCGAAAAGGAGTACAAACACATACACGCACTCAGGCACATACACACGCGTGCTGACTGTGCAGCGACGAAGCCCAAATAAATTCGACACCCACGTGGGTTCGTGCGCCTAAGAGAAAGAGAGAGAGAGAGAGAGAGAGAGGGAGTGGGAGATGCAGATAGAGCATCTGCATCCGCGTGGGCGTCTCCTAAAAAGGCCGGCCGACCGCGTCCTTATAGGAAACGCGTCCTCTCTTCCTCGCGTCTGTGTATGCGTGCGCGAGTGCGACTGTGCACGTACGACACTTCCTCGCGCTCGCCTATGCATTTTAATGCAGTACGCCTATGTGCGATTCGCCACACGACAGCCCGTCTATTTGAGGCTGAAAAATGTGTATAGCCGCCACGATTCGCGAGGGCGAATTTTCAGGTGTTGTATAATCGGTGCTGGAGATGGCCGGATCTTCGATTTGGATTCGGCCACGCTTTCGCGCCAAGTGCTGCATACGTCAATCTTTATCTATTATCGAGTGCGATATTCTATCCGGGACCATCGAAGAATATAAAAGCAACGGGAGCTGCTTTTGTTCTATTACGATGAAGAAGAAATTACTGGTTATTCCGATGCCTACTAGATTGCAAATATATGTAAATAAATAAAAGATGGAAAGAAAGTGAATTTAGAACGAAAGTAAATCATTTCCTTGTCGGTATAATCCGAGCAAAAAGTTCCCCCCCCTTTCCGCATATCGATTCGACGCTCGCCTTGTATCTATATTCCTTGTACACTCATGCAGCCATGTCGCGGGGTAAAAATGATCCTCCCTATGGCAGCTGGTCTGGCAGCAGCAAATGAGAGAGACCCATGCGCATAGAGCTGCAGCGCAGCGAACAACGACAATGAGGGCCATAAGGTAAATGGGTGAAAAAAGGCTCGCGACTCGCTGCAGCTCGCGAGCGCGCAGTGAGTCAGTGTAGCGAGCAAGAGAAAGAGAGAACGAGTGTAGGCGCAGACAATGGCCCAGAGAAAGAGAGAGAGAGAGAGAGAGCAGCAACTACTCGTCCGCGCGGAACCTCATATTATTTGCATGCAATGGACCCGCCGCGCCGCGGCAATTCGATAAACGCGCCGCCATGCGACTTATCCGCCGCGCAGCGACAATGCCATCTATATACGGATGTGTGTGTGTGTGTGTGCGCCGCGGGGGGTGAGAGCTAAAGGTATATAGAAAAAATGCGACACGTAGCTGCCGCGGCCGCAAGTGTTTGTTTTCTATATTGAATAATCACGAACGGTGGAGGGCGAGTATTGTTGGTTTTTGTGCGCACAGTCGGTACAGTCGATGTGGAGCGATCGGCTGGTGCCTTTAGGCTGTAAGCTCTCGTATTTCAGCGGCTCGTTTTGCTACGGGAGACCGTAGTTTTTATCAGTGGGGATCCATCATCGTTTCTTAGCTGCGCAGCAGCTCGCATAAATATAAATTTCTCCGATCGTGTATAATCGTTGCCATGAGCGAATCGCATTCAATTATAGGAATGTATATAACGCTCGGGGTTCGATTGTTATCCCGCGACGCGGGTGATTTAATATGGGGTTTTTAGGAGGGAGGCTTTATTAAAATGTACGGGCTATTTATGAGGGGGATTATCGGGTTTGGAAATGTGCTTGCGATCGACATCGCGCGCTGGACCGTTGCAGTTAATTGTGAATTATATTTTATTTATATGTTTAGAAAGTTGGAGTGATCCTTTTTTTTTTCCTTTTTTTTGGTTGCGCTTCGTGTCCGATATGAATTGTTCGACATTTGGAGCTGAATAGATCGGGACTTGTTAGGAATATATCGATCCAGTCTCTCACGCTTTCTTTGTCAATTTCAACTAAGCGAATCGATTTGTGTATATTGATCTTACGATTCATTCTATAAATACATAAATCATATTTAACGAATAAAATGATCGGTTATATTCTCAACAATCACGTATAATATTATTCGTGTTACATTTCATTAAAGCAATTTCATCGATTGTTCACAGAAATAGCCAACAAGTATATTGCGAGTAGTCAAACTGAAAAATATTAACCGATTAAAATGACGTCATTATTTATAATTTTCATATCCACGTTACGTTACGTGAGAATCCCCCTAAAAGCGTCACGCTTTTGCGTAAGCCCGGTACACAAGCCGAAAAAAAATGATTATGACGTAACGAGCATGAGCTACGAAGCTATACGCGCCAAAACCGTTGCAAAATTAACGAGTGACAGGACGTGCATATATGTATACACCGATCGCGCTCATATTCGCACCCTAAAATTTATCGGCCCTTGCGTAAATCTCTAAAAAAGTTGGCCAGCTCGGTACCAGGAGCAATATATATATATATATATCGTACACCCCGCAACATGGCTTCCCTCGTCAGCGTCAACAAAAGAAGCCCCGGCGCTTTCTTATACACATAGTATATATACACGCAGATAACGAAACTGCGCCGCAGTCCATTTGCTGATTTACGCTGGCGCGGGTCCCGAAACAAGAGAGAAAAAAAGAAATCTCCCTCTTCCGCTTTTTACGAGCGCTTTCTCTCTTATCCCTTTCTTTGGCGTCTCTCTCTCTCTCTATCTCTCTCTCTCGACCTTGTGTGAAATTCGTCTGCGCACTTGGCACAGATGCGCCCGAAGCGTGTATAGGAGCGAGTAAGCCGCGAGTGCAGATGCGTATATGTATACACGCGCGGAGGAGCTGGACTTTCCCACGGGATGTATATGCAGAGAGAGAGAGAAAGAGAGAGGGACCACGGCTGCAGCGGTGCGCGCCTTCGGCTGCTTCCTCGATCTCACGTCGGGACGTTGCATGAAAGACCGGCGAGGCTGCTGCTGTGCAGCTTTAATCGCTGGCTAAGGCCGCTCGCGCGCGCGCACTCTTTTATCTAACTGTTAAACACGACTCGTTTTCTTCCTTCTCTCTCTCTCTCTCTCTCTGTATTTTTTTTATTTTTTTTTTGTTGCAAGAACTCGCGTACGCGTATACCCTTGAATCTGGTCATTTGTTTCGTTTTCTTCCGTTTTTCGGACAAGTTTAGACCGCGCGTGCAGGAAAAGCTTGTTTCCGACTTTTTAATGAAATGCAGGAAATGTAGGGCGCGCGCGCGGAGAGCTGCGTAACGTGAGACCTGGCCGAGCGGCCTGCGTCGGTAGCTTGCTGTGCAGGCGGTTGCTCAATAACCCCCTTTTCTCGAATGCACGTTTTAATCTTTACGAGTGCACCGCGGGCGCCATTTTTTTTTTTACGTTTTCCATTAATTTGCGTGGATTACAAGAATCACGCGGACTCGTATAAGACTGATAATCTCTGTAAAACTATATACGACGGTTTAATTGGGATTTTCTCTCGCGGGGTCAGGCGCGATAATACTGAGCCTTCGGGAGCGCGAGACGTATATATATATAATGATGTTAGAGCCGAGTGTCTATTTGCCTAAGCGTCAAGCGGTTCTCTCTGTCTCTCTTTTTTTTAATTCGTATTAAAGCGCAATAGCGTCTCTCTATCTTACGGCGCTTATAAAAGGGAACTTGACGCGCGGACTCTGCTGCTGTGTGTGATCCCCGCGTTGCAGAGCGAATGCGCTGCACATTTAGACGCGCGGCGCGCCAGTTTAACCGGCTAATTTACACGTACGAAGCGACGGCAACGGCGGCGGCTTATGGGAACGTTCACGCGGGCCTTCGGCTTTTCTGAGTAAAGGGAAATTCGAACGTGACGTGTGTGTGTGTGCCGCGTGACTCTCGGCAAAACCAGATTTCTCTTCTCTTTCGTGCTGTGTGGTGGGCTTTTTTTTCTTTCTGTGTTTTTTTTTTTTTTTTTTTTTTCGAGACTGACATGGAGTGATATTCTCCGCTCCTTTTTTTCAAATTGAATGAAGTCGTGGGATCCCAAGGTGTTAAAAATGTGATTGATACCTTCTTTGCTTCTTCGAAAATATAATTTTCTCGTTGACAGGCAATTTGAGACATTTTTAGATGTTTCAACTTATCGTTCGAATAATACGTTTTATTTATTTTTTGTTATTTTTCAAAGTAAAGATGGAATACCGTTAATTCGAGCTTCAATTGTATGTAGTAAAATACAGTGCAGGTTGTGTCGATAAAAGGACGAAATCCGCATGAAAAAGCAGCGTGGGCGTAAACGATCGAGGGCTCTTTGTACAATTTTCTTCGTATCTTGGATACGTAAAGCGATCCTCAAAGTAGGCGCAATTTCATAAATTCTCGATTATTTACGCGTACAGCGCAAATGATGCCGAGGCGGTCGTTTGAATAAAGCAAGTATTTTTTTACGACGACCCGAGCGAATAACGAAGATCTCGTGCGCGTGTGTGTGTGCACGTCCGACGTCGTTCGTCTGGGAATTTCGCGGAGGGTAAGGAAGTACGAGTAGAATCTTCCGTCAGTTGGGTGGAACTGAAGCCTATAAGACTCGGTGTATGCGAGAGGCTTATATTCAAGTGCGCTTTTCTCGTGCGGCTGGTTTATTATCGTTGGTCCGGAGAAGGGGAGGCTTCGGTCGGCGGTGTCTTTATTGAATTGTTATGGGCAAAGCTAATGAAGGGGTATAGATGTGTAGGTCAGTAGTCGTTACCGATGGCATACTGTCACGGTTTTTACGATAAGTACACACACTTTAAATGCTGGCTTTTTAACGTTTAATTACAGGCCTCTCGCGGTTGTACATTCGCGTTTGAAAATACCGTTTTTTTTGCAAAATATCCAATGCACCAATAATGTTAATTGCATTCCACGAAGCGAGATTTCAAGTTGTACGGATTCTATTTATATATATATATTTATACAAAACATTACAAGCTTGATTATCTAGTTTTTAGCTAATTGAAGGAAATATGGAAAAGTTTAATCGTGGATAAACGCGCTATAATAACACATTAATTACGAATAGTCTTAATCACGAAGTAATTGGCCTCAATTAAAAGCTGTTATCACATTAGAGCGAACGTGCACTTAAATTGCATCTTTTTTTTCTTTTGCACAAATTATACGGAAATTCTATCAAAGACTTTTTCTATTATACGCGAGCTTATCGCTCAATCGTTTCGTACATCGATAAAGCAAAAGTTTAAATGAGCCAGAAAATGGCTATATAAGATAAAGTGTATCGCGGTGTGTAACGTCATCGGAATGCAAGTGCGAAAGTTTTATTTGCGATAACAATCGGACATAATAAGCTTGGTAGTTAGAGATTTCTTAGAGCAGAGAGTGAGAGAGAGAGTGAGAGAGAGAGAGAGAGAGTCCGGGCCTATTGTTTCCGTTCAAATAAACTTTTTATTTTCCGGCCTATCACAATCGCTATTCTTGTAACATTGTCTCGTAATTTTTACGTCGTCCGCCTCCCC
>UELU01147098.1:42109-54227 GCA_900490025.1 Megastigmus dorsalis
CCCTTTCCCCCTCCCTGCTTGGCCCATTGTACCTATCTGTAATTAAATTTAAATTTGTTTATTCGACTAACAATGGCGGCTCGCCGCAACACCTTAATAAATTGATCCGTGCAGTACTTGCCACGTGTAAAGTGTTATATAGGCGCAACTTACTTGTACATCGTTAGGGGATACACTTTAAAAGTGTCTAATGGTATTGGTATATAGGAGAATCGAGCGTTGGAAAAATTAGCTGCAACTAAATACACTTGGGATCCTACGCGTAATCGATATTTATAGCCAATTCTGTTGCTGCGTCTTTCTAGATTAAGCGCATGACGCGAAGCCTTTATTCCAATAGTATATATATATATATATCGGTACTCGAGTAAAGCATAAATATGTAAATCAGCATATATATATATTAGCTTTATATAGTAAATGTAAGCGTATTGTATACTCACGTGTTAGAGGTAGAGTGTACCGACGCGCCTGGGGGCGACGACGGTGACGGCGAGACGTGGGCCACATTTGGTCGGTGGTAGGGGCGCGATCGCCGTCGTCGTCGGTGGTGTTTCGGGCCTGTTGCAGCCGCCGATGCCACTACCGTTGCGCAGCTCCCAGACGAGGTTCGTCAGGGAGCGCGGTCTGCTCAGTCGCCGCGATCTGCACAACAGACACGACAACCCCTTTACATCGTCGCTCGTCCCTTTTTCTCCTCTCTCATTCGTTGCTGGTGCATGTGTACGTTATAAATATATATGGGTGTACAAAGCGCTTGTTTATTCTACGGCCTGGCGCTTCTACACGATAAGCGTGCACATTGTCTTTTGGCGAGTATTACGAGGGAGGATTTTAACTTGCGGAGAGTCGATGTATAGGGAGAGATAAGAACGTACTTTTTCTCGTTAATATGAATAGTGGGTATAGGCTCTTGTGGATAAATCGCCGGATTAGATGCCTGTTTTGACCTCCGATCTCCACGTATTGCAAGCTATATGTAGAGCAAATTTAGACGATTCAGATTAATTTTAGATTTGTTGGCATATATATGAGCTTTCGAGTCCATATACCTACTTGATATAGGGTTTTGTTTTTCATTGAAAATGCATACACGAAAAATATGAAATATAATATGAGATCAATTGATTTCCGCTCATTGAGTTTGAAAAATATCGAAATGATTAGACGCGCTCCTGAAAAGAACGAATGATGGATGAATTAATAGAATAGTACACCGACCTCTTTTCCGGCAGCTTGGCACCCGCGCCCGAGTCGCCGGAGGTCCTGCCGCCCGAGTGGCTCGAGTCGAGTGTCCCGTCGAGCTCCATCGCCTGTTGCAGATTCGTCAGGCTCTTGTAGCGTATGTTGAATAGTGGCGATCCACCCTTGAATCCGGGCGGCGTCTCCTTGAGGGGCGACGCGCTCTTCTGCCTCATGAGCGGTCTCCCTCGCTGCGTCCCGCTGTTCTTCACGTAGAGCTTGGCCAGGGGTGGCTTCTCGATCCGCGTGTTCGTGTTGCCGCAGCCGTTCGAGCCGTTGATACCGTTGCTCAACGTCGTTGTCGGTATGGGTGCCTCCTTGACTGCGCGCCGCGTACGTTTCTCCGCCTGGTTCTTCTTGGTCGGTATCGTCTCGATTGGCGGTGGCTCCGGTCTGTCGTCCAGTAGCGGCGCGATCGTCACTGTTACCGGCGTCAGTGTCGCGCCACCCTGCATTTCGCGTACGGTAAAAGAAGGAATCGATTGATATTTTGGATCGTGACGTTTTTTTAATTATTTATATTACAAAAATTAAGTTCCCCTATTTTTATTTTTTTTAAGCTACCCAAAAGTTTGAAAAGAACCCAGAAACATTCCTGTCTACATTAGCGATATAAATTATCACTCACCAAGCCGTTGGTCTGTTGATTGTTGGTCAAGCCGTTACCGAGTGGGGCGCTCTCGTAGGGCGACCTGATGCTCTTGGGCAGAGGCGCGAAGCCCCTGACGTAGTCGTAAATCTGGTCGATCTCGTCGTACTCCTCGGTGTAGGAGGCCGGCGGCACGCGGTTCTCGTCCCGGTAGCCGTGGCCGTGTCCACCCGTGCTGTGCTGGTGGTGGTAGTGGTGGTGGTGGTGGTGCCGATGGTGGCTCGCCGCGTTCGCGCTGTCCGAGCTCGCCGAGCGCCGCAGGAAGCCGCCCCCGCGGGTCTGACGGCTCGGCTTGCTCTCGCCCAGTCTTCCGTCCAGCACGTGCGCCCTGCAATCACACGCACACACGGTCTCTCTCTCGCGCACTTTTATTTTCCCTTGATTTTCTTCGACAAACAAAATACATCCCCCTTTTGTATGATGGAGGTGCGATGTTTTTATTCGTCAAATGTTCCGAAGAAAATGTTTTCCTTTATCATTTTGGTCATTTTTTTTAATTCTCGATTGAGTGCGAAATTTGTTTTTCTTTGTGAAAATAATGAGGTTTTAGCAATTTTTTCCTTTAAAATAACTCAATTTTGTTTTTCCACGAGAACATATTGAACTTTGCATTTTGTGCCTGCTCTATAGCGCATAGGTTGGGACAGGTTCGCTAGATGTCAATTTGAATTAGACAGGCTAACGAATTTCGCACTTTTCTCGCAATTTCGGCATTGACATTCCCTTTCACATACACATAAGATGAGGCGAAGGATACCGACCTGTCAGCCACGTCGGCGACGAGCCTCGCGGACCGCTCGACCAGCCTCGTGAACTCGGGCATCGCCCTCAGCGCCTCGTCGTTCCTCGCCTTGACCAGCTTGAGGGGTGCGGCCAGTGGCAACGCGACCGCGGCCCCCTCCCTCTGCAGCGGCAGGGCGAACACGTGCTCCTCCTCGAAGCTCGACAGCAGCCGCAACTCGGGCAAAAACTGGGAGGAGGACTTGAGTCCCCGCGGCGGCTGTCCGTGCACCAGCCTCACCGTCAGCGGGAGCCTCTTGCTCAGGAGCGCCCTCGCCGTGTGGACGCCGCTGATGTTGTCCTCGCGCGCCAGTGCGCTGAACCTCGCCCTCTGCTCCATCGGCAGGAGCAGGTTCTCGCCCCGGCAGTCGACGCAGCGGAGGAAGCGGCCCCGGCCGGGCAGGGCGACCTCGCCCAGGACGGCGATCGTCTCGCCGCTGGCCAGGGTACGGCTGCCCTCCGGGACGACGATGCCCGACTCGTCGAGCTTGCACGCGACGCCCCGGATGCTCTCGCGCACGAGGGCGCCCTCCTCGGGACAGCGCCGCGCGAGCTCGCTCACCGACTCGATGCCCCGCACCGCTCTGCCCTCCTCGCTCAGGATCTCGAAGTAGCCGACGTACGAGTCCGGGATGGCCAGCCGCGGACCCACGCCTACCACTCGCCGGCCCTCCTGTTATATAGTTTCATCGTCAGACAATTTTCAAACACCGACTTACAAAACAATATCTGCATTAATTTTATCTGCATTAATATTATGATATAATCAAAAAACCTGAAAACTGACCTATAGGACTTAATAAACTTCTTTATAGTAAATTAAAGCAAAATAATTTTAGTTAGGTAAACGCTTGAAAGTAAAATCCCCTACCATGGGCACTTAGCTTCCTCTAACTTAATGTTTTGTTATATCATTTATAAATAATATAAGTAATAAATCTATTAAAAAATATTTCAATAATTGTATAAGATATTTTAAAAAATTATTTAAAAAAATAAGTTTGTGCTAATAATATTCTGAATAAGTTTCGAAAAATCACCTTTTTCATATGGTAAATTTTTAAAATATTAATCTTGCAATACAAACAAAAATTAAAAGACTAAAAAAGTCATTTTCTCAAATAAAAAAAAAAAGAAAATCCTAACCCACAAAAAAAAACGAAAAAAATGAATTTTTAAACTTGAAAATCGGTTCATCCGTTCTCGAGATACAACGATATATCAAAACTAGTCAATTTTTAGTTCCAATGATATTAAAAAATACTTTTAAGCATTTGGTTAAAAACATTTTTTTCATCGACACAAAGCTTCATCTCCGAGTAAGCAAAATGTATGCAGTAAAAGGATCGAGGTGCTGTTCGGGTGGTTACCTTAATTTTGACAGCCTGAGCAACGATCTTGCGCCTCCTGCCAGCCGAGACGAGGAGCGCGGTACTCTGGAGACTGGGCGCCGGCAGCGTGGGCACCCCCAATCCCCCGTACTGGCCCTTGGTGATCTTTATGACGGCGGGCAGCCGATACTTGCCGACGAAGTCGCGCAGATAGGTCGCCTCCTCGGCCCATCTGGCCGCCGCGACCACGATCTGCCCGTCTGTCGCAGCCATCGATTCTCTCTGGCAGCCCCTCTCTCTCTCAATTTTTTTTTTTTTTTTAACTTTTGGCGTCCTGGACGAGCTTCGCGTCCGTTAGCTTGGACTATGGTCTGGCCGGCTCTTGTGACGCCTCCTTGGACGGACGTTATTGGTCGAGACCGAGATGCTGCTCCTCCTCCTCCTGCTGCTGCTGCTGTTGACGGTGACGATGGTCTGCACGGGTTCGCTCCTGCTGCGACCTTGATGAGCGTCTATACTCCATCTGCAACGAGACAAATCGATTTCTCGAGGTTAAAATTTGTTTCATTTCAGAAAGATTGTGGAGTATTCATTGCAATGGGGCGAGGGTATCGATGTTTAATTCTTAATATAGGTGGCTTAAGTAGTACAAGCCAGCTATGATTAGACTATCGTGAGGTTTGCTACATCTGTATTTCAAGAAACATCATCGCAAGAAAGTGCAAGAATATTTATGCAGCTGTGAAACAGCTGTTCGAGAATCGCACAATCGATTTTTTCGTATAAGCGAAAAATTACCATAGGCGCGCGTTTCGACGAACGGTACCCGTGTCTAAAATATTTTAAGAGAGAAATAATGCACACATATCACGAATATTACCGTGTATAGCTGCGCAGCTACAGAATCGATAGAAATTCCTGGCTGGCATTCGCGGCTTACTTGCGCACCACGCAAAAGAAGGGAGGAAAGAAAAAAAAAAGAAAAAGGACTATGGCATCCTACGCGGAATGCGGATGAATGAGTCCTAAACGCGGTAATTGGGTTTTCCAAATTATAGAAAAGCTCCCCTCATCAGCGATAATAGTACACCTCGAGCGCAGTTCTTCCCTCTCTTTCTCTCTCTCTCTCTTTCTCTCTCTGTGCCGCCGCCGTTATATAGCAATGCAATAGTCCCTCTCTAGCGCGAAAACCTAGGAAACACTTTCTCGAGTTCGCGCGCGCGCGCGATAAAGTAGCATCGCGCACGCACATATCCGTCTCTTAATAATCGAAGAAATTGGCCTGCGGCAACTCTATCTCTCTCTCTCTTTTTCTAGACGAGTAGAGTGAACAGACGGCGAGGTGAGCAAACTACTTGTACCTCGCGACGGAAAAGAAATGGCAAAGTCCCTCTCGCATGTGCGTACGTCTCCGTTTACGACACGTACACGCACACACAGACGCACACACATACGCGGTACGGGTCGCACTGACAGAGAGGAGAAGGGGCTAATTAGTGACCGGTTCGTCGCTGGCTATACGGATTAACCCGCCACCCGGTACTCCGCATTAAAGCGCTAATCGGCATTCCTCTCTCTCTCGGGAGAGCAACTCGTGCGCACGAGTCTCGTCTCTCTCTCTCTCTCTCTCTACGATGCGGTGATGCGATGATGCGCGGCGCGGTGTGCACGCAGGTGCCGCTCCCCGCGCTTATGTATGCTTATGGATCAACCACCTGTGGCGGAAGTAGCCGATGGCCACGTGACGAGTCAATTCTGCCGTACGCGACGTGCGCCTCCTGCTGCAGCCGGGCTCTTTTTGCCCATATAGCCGCGCATGCGCGCACTACCCGCTCTCTGTCTCTCTCTACGTGTCTGTGTATATAGCTGTCGATCCGAGCGACGAGATAATGGAAATATCGCTTCTATTCTTCACGGTTTCGGCCAGCTGCCGCCGCTTTTCTTTGCCGTATAGAGCGAACGATTGCTTGCGTTATCTGCGAATAATGAGCTTGGTTGTAGGTGTGTCCTCTCGCCTCGTTTTTTTTTTCTTATCTTTTTGTTATATCTCTTGGAGAAAGAGGAATATTGATGCATCACCGCTGGCTTTTCTTTATAGCGGGGCAAACTCGTTCGCAGGCGAGAGAGAGAGAGAGCGAGCCGATATAGGAGAAAGAAAGCTAACCGATCGAGCTGGCATATAAAACAGTATTTATTGAACCTATATAGACCGGGATAATCCAGTTTTATCGATTCAACGATTTTTTCTCGTTATATACACATTCTCGGCTTCCTTCGCGTTTTTGCGAAGCGAATTGTTAATTGATTAGCGGGGTATACAAGGGTAAGGGGACGCACGATTTGTTTTTCACCGAAGGCACTGCACACACACATACGCACACACACGGCTAAATGAACACGTTATCCCGCGGCCTATACGCTATATTAGCCAGCAGCATCCACTTGATGATTATTCGTTATTATCGTTACCCGCGGATAAATAATAATGCAACGGCTAATGCGGCTTCCTCCTCCTCGCGACGAGCCGCTGCCGGGGAATGCAAATTCGAAGGCGGCCGCTTCATAAAGGATGCAGCGTTCAATTTTTAGTGGACGTCGGTGACCGATGTAAATTAGTCGCGCGCGCGCGCGCGCGGCCGGACTCAAAATTTTGCGCTATACACGCGGCCAGCGAACGTATAACGACTCACTGATTATCCAAGCGAACGCGAGCTCGATTAAGCCGTTGCTCCCCGAACGCATAATTAATATTTTAATGCCTAGGTCTCTGAGACTGTATAAGCGAAATGATCTGGAGCGTAAGAGGGAGAAAAAAGAGGCGAGCGGCTGAAGCGGCAACGTCTGCAGCGCTCATTAGTGACGAACCACCGTTCCTCTCTTCCTATAGCCGAAAAAGAAACAAAGCGCGCGAGCGAATGAGAAAACCTGTATACGCACACATGCACACACGCACGCTAATAACAAGCTCTCATTGTAGATCGACGCGCACGACTTTATACACAGAGAGATAGACGCGATCGATCGGGAGGAGAAGAACGCGAAGCAGTGCGCTGCAGTGTGCAGGAAAAAAGGAACTAAGGGAACGACCGGTTCCGCAATTTTCTCGAGTGTCAAGCAGATTTCGTCGGCTTCTGGCAGCAACAGCGTGGATATCTTCCGTGCGCGCGTCGCACGTTCGCGACTAAAGTGCCCAAGACCGACGCTCTTTCGCGTGTGTGTATACGGGCAAAATTTACGAGACGCCTGTGTAGCTAGAAATGCGGGCCACGTGCACACAATATATCGAACGAGGTGAAATGTGCGATGCGAGGGGTAAGATGTTAAGCGGAAGTAGACGAGCGCCGTATGGCTTGCTTTCCTCTAGCTTACATCTATATATATATAATGTATTATATATGGTGTTTCTTGGTTTTGTTGCTATAGGTACTAAGTGACCGAGGATTATCGGTACTTAGCGCATGGCACGTTCAGCGGTGATGCCTGCCATGAGACGAACAGACGTTGATGCAGCGCGCGAGTCCAGGCTTTTCTCCATTACTTTTTCCGACGGCTAAGAGCTGTTGCCCGCGCTCTGGGCTCTGTGCTCAAGCTTTGGACGGCGACAGGCTATTTAGTTACGTCGCGTGGTCGTTCCCGGATAATGAGGGGAGGGGGGGAATTTTCTTATTAATATTATCGGGGGAATTAACGGTGAACGCGCGCGGACCGATGGGCTCAAGTCGGGGAATGAGTATATTTAACGCTGGACGTCATCGTTGAGCGTTGTGCACAAGCGGAGTGGGATCCAATGCCTTGTGCGCGAGACACCCGGAAATTCTTTTTCATATTGCATATAACTTTGAGAGCGCAAAGTCCCTTGGGTATACCCGTTATTTCTAAGATCACTTTTGTCGAAATAATTCTCCCCTGTTCTATTATGTATTCACTAATATATGTATAATATATATGAATAATTTATTTAAGATATAACTGCGTTAAAGGTGAAATTTTCGATAAATTGTTAATTGGTTTATGAGCACGCGCTATTATTAATTTTGTTAATTGAATCAAAGTTATTTAATTAGTCGCTGTACAATGACCTTCGCATATACTTATTCCACAATTGGATTATAAAATTTGCATAATATTTCATTACCTATAATGTATATATGTACATGCAATCCCGAAGCGTTACATCACCGCAGCCCCCGTATTATCCTAAGCAATCGGCATAAAAATCCGATAAATTCAACGCTATATAATCCCCTCGTTAATCATCATTAGCGGCAGCTCAACTTCCATCAGGAAAATATCTAATGCCTCGAACGCATCGCCCGAGTGTACGCCATATACATATATATAAATATTGCCAGCGCGCATGCTTTCGAAAAAAAAAAAGAAGAAGAGCGCGATATAAGCAAGCAAATCATCTCTAAATTATACAATTTGCTCTCTTCCTGGCAAAGAAGCCATTAATCAGTCCAACGACGTTACAACGCTAAATTCCACGGCGACGGACGCGCATTATAAGCCGCGCCCGTTACGCGCGAGCGATACACGTCAAAAATCAAGCGGCTATGTGTACATATACATATTACGCACGTTGCGGCCAATAATCAAAAGAAACCAAAGAGTCGCTCGATAAACAAGATCTAATAGGCCCGACGCCGCGGCAACGCGTATATATACACACGGATAACCGCTCGGAGGCTAAACTGACCAATGTGTACACACACATACACGCACACACAGAGAGAGAAGTGCGGACAAGAACTTTAGCCGCCGCGGAAAATTCCTCGCGGTAGTGGCCAACGCCGCAATCTGCTGGCGCACGCACGCGTGCTATGTGTCGGTGTACACAGGCGCTCTCATTCCTCCCTCTCGACGTAATAAATTCAATTTGAGGCACTAAAGGCGCGCAATTATATCGGACGCCGGGCCCCGAAGGTGTTTCAAGTCTCCCTCTCTCTCTCTCTCTCTCTGTAACTCTCTCGGGGCCTCACCTAATAGGAACGTGACCGAGCGCTTGTGTGCGCAAGAAGAGAGAGAGAGGAGAGAGGGGAAGGTATCGCGGATTGCCGTAGGCCTTGCGTATGATGCCCTCCGGTGAAACACCAAGAGAAAGAGACGAATGGATGTCGGCGCTTGATTGAACGATATACCCGCCACCGACGAGGCGCCTCATTCTATCTCTGTATATCTATATGTATATGTGTGTGTATGTGCGTGTGTGTGTGTGTAGACTTGCAAGTCTATGTAAATTTAGAGACGAGATTTCTTGGGTTCGAGAAAGCGAGCGCTTTTGAGGGGGACTTCTCCACGAGGATTACGTCACAAATTCTTTACTTAACTTCCTTGCATTTTTGGCTATAATGAATTTTAATTTCATTAAGCAGTTTTGATTGTCGATGCAATACAAGTCATTTTAAGCGCTCCATACAAAATACGAAAACAGGATAAGTTTTAGAAATGCATTTGTACGACGTGTTTTTGTGGTTGTCTCGATTTAGCTACTATATATATATATGGTTAAAGAAACGTACACTGGTAAAGTGAACTCTTACGAGGGAAGAAGAAAGAAAAAGCACGCGCGAAGCGAACTACGAATTTATGTAAAAGCATGCAGGGAAGACTTAGGAAAGTTAATCCTCGCGCGAGTCCCGCGTGCATCGCACCTCACCGAGGGGTGGAATCCATCTTATATACGACAATATAACGTGTCCGAGAAGCTTAAAATTGTTTCCAATAATTTAATCCTCTATACATAACCTCGCAATTTTATAATCCATCGATACCAAACAACGGAGTTAATCTCCAAAGTAAATGACGTATTATACAGTTGTTTGCAGTAAGCAGAAACGTTCAATCGAAAAAAAAAACATGTACTTTACGAAATATAACTATAATACATCGTCGAGGGAAAAAGTTTCAAATTAAAAGCAACGGTAGACTATGACATCGAAGAACGGAGACTCTCGTCCGCAGCACGGATCTCGGGGCACGTAGCAGCTTTCGAAAGAAACTTTTTCTACAAACGGCCATCAGCTGAACTCCAAGCAAGAGAGGGAGAGAGAGAGAGAGTAAAAAAGCCGCGCAAGTTCATACGGAAGATAAGAAGAGACGTGCCGCGCGGTAGTGACCAATGACCCGAGGCGTCGTGACAGGCGCGCCTCCAGGAAGTCAATACACACGCCGCCGCAGCAGCCACCGCTTCTTCTCTCTCTCTCTCTCTCTCATTTTCGATTTTTACCACACACCCCTCCCTACTTATCTCTCTCTCTCTCTCTCTTTCTCTCTCGGTCGGTCGTCTGACGTCTCCGCTCGTCGTACACGTGCTCCCGCGTGCGCGTACTATTAACTCGCTGCTGCCCAGAGAGAGAGAGAGAGAGAGCGGATATCTCGCTAAATCATCTCCGCCGTATTAACCGTCGTTGCTGCTTCTTCTTCCTTTTTTTTTCCTTCTTATAATCCGCCTCTTCTTCCTCCCTGCATCTTAGCTGCACACGCGTATTGATGCTCGACCTCACGATGTACATATATATATACGTGTAACGGCTGCGCGCGCGCGCGCGCGGGGCTTTTTGTTCTCGGTGCGAAAAAGTTAATTTTGCAAGCGAACCGTGTATATGTATACGTATATACGTCGGTAGAAGAGGAGATGCGGATAGCGAGTACCGTAATGAAAACGTGATCTGGACGATCTACTTAACGTTCGCGAGTGTCTGGGAGTAGATGCGTTGTTTTGGGATAGATGGATGGATGTATGTGTGCATGGTATATAGCTGCAACGGTTAATTGCGAACGGGGAGTGTTTTGCGTGCAGTAGCGATTGATTCGCTATATTGCACGACAATATTAATGATTATTATTAACAGTTTGATACGGTCGTGTGCGGTGTTTTATCATATGATGACTTTTGACGAGAATTTATATTTGCGGGCTTGTGTGTGTGTGTGTGTGAATTGAAATACTTCTTTATCTTACACCGTAGAGCGCTCAATTACAATTTGTTTCACAATGAAATATGGGTTTTACAAATTTCGCAGGATCGCTAAAAACCTCGAATTAGCGGAATCACAAGATAAGAATCGTTAAAACAGAAAGCACGAATCAATAAAACTCGGCACTGCGCACAGCTGCTCCGGCTTTAAAACGTGTAATTTCGAAAATTTGCTCGCTGACGCGGATGAGGCAACTCGAGATCGTAGCAGCAGTCGGGCAATCATAAATTATTTTTCTACTATACACATATATACCGCACGCACGCATATCTCAACTTTTGCCAATAAATCTGTATCGGTCCATATATCCAGGATTTTTCACTTATCAAACGAGGAAATTCGCCGTAGAGCTATAGCAATATAGGCCATTCGAAGTTTTCTGTTATAGCGCAATACGGATGAAATTCGATAAGGCGGTCCCCCCTTCCCTTAATTGCAGGTTCTGCGAGTAGCGCAAAATCGACCAAAGACTCGCGAAACAATTGCGCAATCGCCTGCGTGCACCATTTCGCGCCTTTTTATTCACTCTCTCTCTCTCTCTCTCTGGTGTATACTTTGGCAAGCAGCGGCGCAATAAAAAATTGGGCGTACGATTAAGGAGATATATAGCGGATGGATCGATGCTGTAATTTACTCGATCCGGCGAAAATAGGGTCTTGCCTTAATCCGGTGTATGTACAAGACGGAACTTTTCCTTTTTTTTTTGGTTCATCGTTGCTCAATCCGCGTATTGGAATTCCATCCTACGCGTTTTCGGAACATATTGCTCAAACGATTTTTCATCCGATCGATTAGCATATAAAAGCTGCCGATCGTTAAATCGAATGTCATAAAATTTCAATTGCTATATGTTAAAATCGGTAATTGTTTGAAAAAGAATGCACGCGGCATTTCGAAAAGCGCTGCAACAATACTTTTTATGCAACGCGCAATGCAATACCAGGGGAACACTGTCCAAGAAGATGATTGTGTCGCACGACGGAATATCACCGTGGCGGATAACGATCTTGGTTGACGAGGGAAAAAAAAAAGGAAACATACGGCCGATTGTCGCACGCGCGCGCGTGAATTTCTCAGCGGTGAATTTCTCAATTTTTAAGTAAACGACTGCACCAGGGGAGGGGGGGGGGGGACAA
>UELU01147098.1:54247-67792 GCA_900490025.1 Megastigmus dorsalis
GGGGGGGGGGGGGGGGGGGGGGACAAAGCAAACACGCACGGAAAACCGTATATATATATTTAACGAAAACCGGGCACCAGTGTACGCGCGTCGGTTGGGTCAGCGTACGGCGTAGTTCCCGTCCCCCTTTGGGATGGCAGTCGCACGAAAACAAAGTACCTACACGACAGTAGTAGCATGGGTATATTCAGCGATGCCGCTTATATAGGATAGAAAAATGCTTTCCGAGCGCCCTTGTCTACGAATGTCTTCATGAGAAAAGCGAGGCCCAGCTCCCCGTGTTTAAAAGAAAAAAGGAGACAAATAACAGGCCTGGGTGAATATGCGCGCGTTGGACGATTGTATAACCCGTGTACAGTGGAAGGCGCGCGAGCGCGAAAGAAGGAAGTTGGCGAGCCCGCTCCCGCTGCAGAGACGTCGAGAAACAACGCCGATGGAAAATTAAAACTTGTAATTAACGTCGGCGTCGCTCGAGATTGCCTGCCGGATCCCTCCCCCTCGAGACCATTATACAAGCCCCCATCACACCATATAACCGCGGAGCTATCTCGAAAAAGCTGAGAGACGCTGCTGCAGCGGCGGCAGCAGGGAGATTAGAAAGAGTTTCTCTCTCTCTCTCTCTCTCTCTCTCTTTCTCTCTTTCTCTCGTCTTCCACGAAAGAGAGTAGCTAGGTATATACCTATAAACCGAACTCGCGATGTATATATATATATATATAGGCGGACTCGCACACACAGAGTGCAGCGCTTTCTTAATCCAATTGCCGACGCCGTCGACGCCGCGCCGCCGCGCCGGGCTCTCAATCTAATTATACGCGGCCGCGCGCACACGCGACGCCCGAGAATTGCATTATGCACACACACACACACACACAGACAAGAGTGTTTTTCCTTTTCTTCAAGACACACGTGCATACGTGTGACCTCGGGAATATTTCGCGCCGCTAGCCTAGATTCGCCTATACAACATAGCTGCGTGTGTATGTACATATATACGTATATATATAAGCGGGAGCGGGCGGCGATCGTAAAAGCTGCGGCTCGCAAATTCTTTCGGGGTGAGAATTAATGCATTCTGGCGTTACGCGCCCGAGGTTTTGTGTTCGACCGCACCGCGCATGGACTCTCTCGTGCGTAACGTCGTAGTTTTTTTTTACCTTCGCGCCTGCACCGGTCGTTGAGAAATGTTTCAGAACAAGGAGCTGCGATCGCCGTTGTCCGTGTGTATGCGTGTGTGCAGTGCTTAAAAATCGGCCTCGATCGATACTTTAAACCTCGCTGCCGCGGTACATTGAGGCGTGCATATATATGTAAACCCTATGGTATAGGTCTCGGCGATAATTGCACGCGTTAAGCTTTGCATAAAGTCTATTATTTTAGTCGCGGCTGTTCAGTTGCGCTACGGCCTCCTAAGTGTGCCGATAGAAAAACAATATTTTATTATTTATTACGGCTATTACGCGACTTGGCGATAATAAAATTTCCCTCCTTTTAGCCCATAGCTATCTACTCCCCCCGTGCGCATTAATCACTCGTAATAGCTTATCGAATACGTTCGAGCGATATATAATTTTCAATCGATCGCTATACAATAATTCATACGGTAACATATAGCCGACCAAAAACCTCGATCGTCGCGTCTACAAAGGTGTAACGCAAGCAGCTCTTATTCTTCTCGAAAACCGTCGTCGTCTGCCGTATAAGCGCAATAGCCGCGACACGTATACTCGGAGCCGAGGAGAGAAGGTACTTGTATACAATATAATACGTGCACGGTTGCCGGGGCTGCGCAGAAATAAAGGCTCGCGCTCGCAAGAATAGGCTTTAAAATCCCCTATTAACCCAAAGTCGCCGCGTCACCTCATCACCCGAAGGTCACTCCTGCCCTTTATTCTTTAGTCGGCTTCTCTTAGAGGGAGAGAGAGAGAGAGAGAGATTTTACTCTCTCGCGCGGACGAGGAGTGAAAGTCCACGGCATAATTCCCGAGTCGGCGATAAATCACTCAGTAGCTCGCGAGAGGGCCCCGATACACACACACACAGACACACACACACAATTACACAAATACACACAAACACAGACTTACGTCATAATAGTAAGTCTGGCGGAGACGTCGGTGCCGCGACAAAAGTGATTGACGTATCTGCCGAGCGTTCCGTATATACCGGCACACGTTGTGTGTTCTGAGCTTTTCCTATATATATATATATATATATATATATTGCACCAGAGACGTGGTAACAGCTGCCGAGTGCAGTTCTCGATCGATAAAATGCATACGTGTAGCTGAGGAATCGCATTATTGTGTGACGTGGAGCAGTGCCTTGTATTTTGCGAGAGAAGATTGTTGATGCATCGGTTGATTATCTTATCTGGGCTGGAAACTTGGAATATGTGGAACATGGGGGGGCATATAATAATTGTATTCACGAAAGTTTACCCTGCGAGATTATAATAGAGTCCTGTATCACTCACATTTCTCAACATTTTTTAAAGATGAGCGATCCTTTCAACACTTGGGGAATGCGAAATTTGAAACTTGCGTTAATACATATGGGAAAAGTAACTCGCGGCGATACGCGAACTAAAATGAAATTCGAGTCGGTGTTTACCGTTTTATCGTATTATCTCAATGGCGGCAAGAGTCAAAATTCCGAGACAGCGAAGCTGTAGTATAGAAAAAGAGTATACAGTAGTGTTTAACGCGAACAATGCACATGCACTAGAGAGACACGCGGCCGGTGCGCCTAACAAAAGATATATGTACCGAAATTTTTTCTCCCCTCGACCAATTTCCCATGGCGCACAAAGAAAGATTTAGCCCGCGGAACAAATAATTTCCTTAAAAAATCTATGCTCTTCGTGCCTAGAGAGAAAGAGAGAGAGAGAGAGAGAGAGAGAGAGAGAGAGATACTCTATACACCGGGCAGTTTTAACACAGACCTCAAAGACCGCCTTATCGTTGTCATCCTCCTCCGTACCCTAATTCATCTCATTCACAACCCACACGTACACAGGACCTCTCTTTTATTATACACACTGGCATTGTTTTCGCCGTTGTGCAATCATCTACACACACACACACACACATGTATATACACCCTATCAATTCTCTATCTAAACACGCTTGCGCTCGCGCGCACATTTAAAAGGAGCGACGTGCCGTTATGCACGCGGCCGTTATATTGCGAAAGGATCTAGCCGCGCACGAAAAATGTCCCTCATTATCTCGCTCGCTCATCGGACGCTATATAGAAACGCGATCGACCCCGTAAACTCGATACATTATATACATATACATATGTAGGCATACAATAGCGACGCGATGACTGATTGCTGTACAACGTAATTCGTAGCTAAGCACACACACACACACACACACGCACACGCACACACACACACTCCCATATGAGCGCGTTATTTTCGAAAGTGCGATGCGCGCGCGCAGGGAAAGTGTGACTGAGGCGTCAACCCCCCTTCCCCCAAATAGCGAGTAAAGGTGATGTACAGGAACAAGTGAGAGCGACGATAATTTATAGAGATGAGGGGGACAAAGTGCGTGTGCTATGGCCTGTGTGTACACGTATTGCGCACTTGACAGATTGAGCCGCGGTCGCCGGCGCGCGCTCGGCTTTCTAAAGTCCGGAATGCGAGTAGTAAAAGTAAATTGACTTTCCTTGCGCGCGTGTGTGTGTGTGTGTGTGTATACCATCGACAGCAACCCCCTTTTGTGCGCATTCGACGGGACAACGAGACTGACGTGTGCATGCGTACGTATATATATATGTGTGCGAAAAACACGATAATTTATAGGAGGAGACGCGGATGGTAAGTGTGTCGGCGAGCTATTTTTTTTTTTTTTGACGCCTCGAAAGCTGTGCCCTGCAATGTGTGTTGTACGCAGTGAAAGTCAATCGTGTCGAGAGTATATATAGTTATGTGTTATAATGCATAATGAACAAACGCAATTTTGACATTTTTTACCTTATCTCATCATTTATATCGCAGCTCGAGTATACATATATAAAGACGTTGAGTAACAAAACGAAAGCTATAATTGATATTATTAAGGGATAGAGGGGTTATAACGAGTGTCATCCTGTGCTCGCCATTAGAGTGCGTCGCGAGTCGAGCAAACAGAGAAAGCCAAATGACCGTTTTATACGAGCCTAAGTAGCTTGCGCGCGCGTGTGTATGTGTATATAGGCGTACCGAGCAGCAGCAGCAGCAGCGACTCTCCTATATTGCCACATAACTTGCTTGAAGCGCGAGAAAGCCGTCACTCATCATCTAAGGAGGTTATTTTCAAGATCCAGTGCTTCTGTGTGTAAAAAGCTGAGAGCGCGCGGAAAGAAAGGCGAGGGGAGGGGGGAGTGGGGAGGAAACATGTTTAGGAGCTCGTGCCGGATAATTTGCCGCAATTAAGGCACATTTGTACGCCGCTTTCTCGCGACAACTTGTTTATTTATCCTGAGTTTCTTATATACCGATTCCGAATCGTTGCGATTACATTGCGACAGACCAGCACAAAGCAGTTCTGTGTGTTTGTGTGTTTAGTTTAAAAACGACGCAGTCGAGTTTTTCGAAATCGTACAAATATACGCGAGAGCGCGCGTTTATATGGATTATAAAAAAGCTAGCGGTCGAAGGCTTCAATTAAGGCATTAAAGGAGTCGCCGTAAATTGGATCCGATCGCAATCTAATAATATACTTTTGCGAATCGCTCATTTACTCGCCGTCTCGTATGCGTGTGTATCTCTATTCTAGGCTTTTAATTCCTGAGCGGCACGCAACGCGCTCCCGATACATATCGCCTGCATCTCATATAGAAATGCGAGTGAGGAAGGATATTGTTTCCAGGCGCGCGACTACATAGATTATACGCCGAATTAACGCTGTGTCCGTATGCGTTTTACGAGCGAATCGATTGTTGATAATTGAATTTCGATGGCGTCAGCATGCACGATCCGATCGCTATCCTGGAAAATTAGAGTCTGGCGTAAACATGGCTCGCGAGATTAAATCTGCGGCTGGCACAATTATTTATCTCGCTTCTGCATTGATATTGCGGGCGCGTATATATATCTGAGTCAGCCCCGATGAATCGTAGGATCGGAATTTTTTCTCTCGCAATATCGGCGGTATGTGCACCTTCGAGTCTGTGTTTTTTTTCTTCTTTTCTTCTTTTTCTCTCGAATTATATCTAAAGCGCAGGCGAGCTGGATGTATATATATGAGTTTTCCAAATGGCGATGGCTGTTCCGACTTTGCTCGCGGACGACACGTCGCATGCGTATAATAAGCGTCGTGGAATTAGCTCGGATAGTGCGTCCCATTCGTTATAGAATTAGACTCTGTATCGCTCGGCTATATATGTAATCCACGTGGCGAAAAATGTATAATATCCTCGCGACGTATCAACGCGCGTAATGTATACCCCGACCTCGAAGGGTGCAAAGCTATATTTTTTTTCGTCGTATACGAGATTTAATTACCTTTAAGCCCTCTATGGTAACGGATCGCGAGTAGATGCCGCCGCCGCCGCCGACGCCACAGCTGCGTTAATGAGTGAACGTTATATAGAGGCGGCTGTTTAGTAAACTCCCTGTGCCTCTAGCTGCCTATGCTATGGGCTTTTAACGATGCTACCTGCATTGCTCTCTCTCTCTCCCTCTCTCTCTTTTATCATCCCTCTTGCTCTTATATACGCGCATTTACGCATTTTCTTCTTTTTGGGCGAGCCGCTGTGTTTTCCTTATCGCTCGGGGGCTCCGGGGGGATAAAAACAAGCTACGGCCGTATAGCCTACGCTTGTGTAATCGGTTTTTATTGGGCCTCTAATATATATAGCCGAGATCTCGTGTATATGTGTGTGTGTGTGTGTGTCGATTCAGAGCATCGTTCAAGGCTGTACACAGCATTTTTCTTTTACAGAGAGATGTACCTAAGCTATATATACGCTTACTCTCTCATTCAATTTGTTTTTCAGCGAAAGAGAACTTATTTATAATACACGCTAGTACGGGCCGGCTATTTGGAGGCTCAATAAAAGCTTTTTTGTACATGTTTTGCCCATATAGGATCGCGCACGAGAAATGATATTAGCGCGAATGCTTGGATGTATCGCTCTCGAACGATTCTAAACGATTGCGCGTGCTGCACACGTGTAATATAGTTATATATATACATTTCTTTGGTGCTCCTAATATCGGTTTTGTCTATCTGTGGAATTGAAGCGAGCTATGCTGTACGAATTCCCGAGCTTTCAACACGCGGCTTGTGATTACATGATGCGAGAAATATTTTCATGCATAAAACACACACACACACACACACACACATATATATATGCGAGTGAAAATGAAAGCTTATGCAACCCAAATAGTTAATATTGAATTCTCCGATGTATCATCAATGAAATACTATGTTTCTAATAAATTTGTAAGTATTACAGTTGAGGTGTTCTCCTTAATTCGAATCTGCAAATGATGACATCACTTGTATTGGCTCGATGGACATAAGGTTGCGCGAACGTGCAACATTTCCAAAGGCGAGAAGAAAAAAGAAACGGGGGCGGCTGCAGCGGCGGCGGCGAAATAGTTGGATTAAACTGGCGCAAGCGGTCGTCTCTCTCTCTCTCTCATTCTCTCTCTCGCTCGGCTGCGCCCCTAACGCGATTACCTATAGCGCATACGACCCGCCGTTGTCGGCTCTTATACTCCGGCCAGACCATTGTCGCAACGACATGAATGGATCGGTGCTGTGTAGGTTGCAATTCCGTCGCTCGACCGGACGGTGACCCCATTATATTAGCTATACGAAATCTACCCGAGCTGACCTAGAAAGAGCTCTGCTGTGAAAATATGCTGAATGCTGCGTTTTTCGTTGGATTCGTTGGGATTGGGAAGAAGAGACCTTGGCACTGCATAATATTGGAAACATATTTTTGTGCAGCGTACGTGAATATTTGAAAACTGCGAGATATTCCGATTGGTAAATGGGATGGACGTCGTCACGTAACGGTATAACAATATAATGAAGGGAAGATTAAATTCATTATCGATTTTCTATTACGAAACTAACAGAATTAGAAAGATACATTTTTGCGTCATCTTGATTTTACCATCGTCGTCGCGCCTATACAGAAGCTCCATAGCGTCGCAGTGTCCATTTTCCACGAGCTGGTATAGAAAACGAGCATAGAAGTCGAGAGTGTGTGTGAGAGAGAGAGAGAGAGAGAGTCGATCATTCGCGATTGACGATCTCGCGGATTGAAATGTTTCCTCGCGCTCTCGGCGAGCAACAGCAACGGCAATAGCGGCAGCAGCACACGCGAGTGCGCTTTCCGATCTCGCGGATTCGCGTCGGAGGGGGATTGATTACTTATATCGATATATTGCCTCGGTGATTGTGCACCGAGAGAAATTGAATTGTACGTGTGTGTGTGTGTGTTTGGGTCTATGTCTGAGCTATTATTTTGCTTTTATTTGACTTTTGACTTGGAAAATCTCCGGATAGAGGGATGGAATTAGAATCGATATTCGTGACTCTTTTCTTGACCTTTTTTTTGTTCGTCGTAATTTAGCGAATTGCGGCGAAATCGGGCTCGTGTTTCTTTTGGGATTGTTTCGACAATCGAGACGCCGCGAGACGCCGAATTAAAGAACGTAATTTTCTCGTCTTTATCCGGATAATGACCGAGACAATTTCGACAAATAACGTGCGGTAATAAAGTGCGCACGCGCAACTGGATTGCACTAATTTATCGTTGCATTTTGATTTTATTGACGCCGTTGCGCAACGTTATCTCAGACAATTTTTCTTTATTCTCCGTACATTCCACGTATTACGCGCTTCAATCCTTATTACGCCTATTTTTTCCCTTTACAAATTATCCTTGCATATCTATTTGATTCTGTACAAATCAGCGGGTCTTGCCTTATTTGACTCAGAGGTTGAATAAATATGTTGCTGTCTAATACCACATAATTAGCTCATTTAACGTGTATCAATATCGAATTTCTCAATTCGTCTTCGGAAACTATATATCAAGATTCCTATCTTTTGCAAATGATTACGATTAAGCAAAATATTGCATATTGCAAAAAACAAACACGTTCTTCATTTACGCGCAGATATCCTCCGCCGCACTTTCACCTCGCGACGCGTGCCCCCACCAATACTAACCGCAAATCACAAACAATTCGCAATGGCTATACTGACAAGGGAAACTCAAGGAGTGCGGAAAACCGATTTTGATGAAACTTTACAGAGACATTCTTGGATCGAAAATATGAGATTCGTATCTTGAAATTTAGTCAAATGGATCTTGGGGCATACATTAACGTCCATTTTATCAGAGAAATCGTGTTTGTATTAGAACCTTTCTTGCAAGGCCAATGTACATTGTAGAAAATGTCACAAAGACGATATCAAAAGTATGAATAATAAGCTTTCATTTTCATTTTTGAATGAGTTAATAGCACTTTTATTTAAAAGTTATGAGCGATCGAAATTTAAGTTAATCTTTAAAATTTAAGTTAAATTTAAGTTAGAAACGTAACGTTCATTTCGATTTTCGATCGTTTATAACTTTTGAACGAAAAGTGCTAATAACTTGTTTAAAAATGCAAATGAAAGCTTATTATCTATATTTTTTATATGTTTATTAAAGATTTCATCAAAATCGGTTTCCCGGACTCCTTGGGTTTCCCTTGTCAGTCCAAATGACAAACAAGTGCCTGCATGCACCTCTGTTCCACATATAACCCGGCAAAACCCTCCTTCCCCAGCATAACGCTAGCGGCTGATCGTCCGGCAATATAAATAATTGGAGCGCCGCGCGCGATATATACGCGTTCTGATTAATGGGCCGATTCACTTGCAGTGCTGAGAGGGAAAGAGATAGAGAGAGAAATAACCACCTCTTTATACCCCCCGCGCGATCCTCATCTTTATTAATAGTCCAGCCGCATTAGAGGGACGCGCCACGATCCCAGCCAACGATATCGCACGCGGGTACGCGCGTCTGCAGTAAATTTTTGCGCGACCGCGGGATGCATTAGGGATTAATTGCAATGGTCTCGAGATCTCGCCGGCTGAGCTTCTCTCGAGGGCAGCTGTATATACAGATAATATACTCGAGCCTCCGGGACAACAATCGAAGGGAGGCTGCATAGTGCGTTCGAATTAATAGAGAATGCCCAGGATGGAAAGTTGTGACCAAGCCCTCCTTTTATATCGAGCAATTTTGCCGCGGAGCGTTCGCAGAGTATTTACGAGTCGAGCTGCGGTATAGGCGAGTGAATAAATGAGCGCGCGATGAAAGAAGGCGGCTCGCAGAGCGCCGCGGTATAGAATTAATATCGGCGTTAAACGGATGATTTAGTGTAGCTGGACGATGGAGAACACATTGCGAAGAGAGAAAGAGAGAGAGAGAGAGAGAGAGAGAGAGACTGAAAGAATTTATTGTAATATGAAAATGGACGTGTACGGTACGATTTTAAATACAAATTGTTTATCTATATACAAGTGTGTGTAAATCAATTTTACTCGGAGATACGCTTGTATCATTTACGCTGTAATTTAATTTTAATAATGGTTTTTTTTTTTATAACTATAGACTCGGGGTATTCTTGTGTAAGAAATTTGATATACGAGGTATTGCCGCTTTGGAAGAAGTTTTCGTTGGAATTCTACGTGCGGCTGGGTGGATGAAAGAATTGGAAGAAGATCGAGATCGTGAGATACGAAAGGTAGTAGCTCTCGTTCTGCAGTCTTTTTTTCTTCTTCTTCTTCTCCTTCTTCTTCGCTTTCATATATATATAATATGTAGTTAATTTATGACGCGCGCCGTTTGCTCTATGCGGTCGCGGTATATAAACAAGACCACGTGTATACGCGAAATTTATTGCGATTTTCTAGCTGTGAGAGCTGGAGCTGCGCACGTTCTCGAAAGGGATTTTCGCTCGCGATTCCAGACCCTTTTTGCTATAATTCTTCCGTTCCAGGCATTCTGGGGTAAAATATTTGAATCTCTCTTCGAACGTACGCTGCTGCTGCTGCTTACATTTCGAAATATTTCAGTATTGTGGCATCAAAGGCAGTTACCGATAAATAGAATTCTATTCGTAAAAAAAAAACCTGAAATATAACAATAAAATCTAACCGGCTATTCCTTTCTCGATTAACATTCAATCCATAGTGAAATAAGAGAACTCGGACAAATCGTCTCGTTACAGAAGATACAAGCCACCGCAAGGAAAGTGAAGAAAAAGAGTTGCAGCCGCGCTCGATTCGCGAAAGAAGAAAAAGCCTATATATAGTACAGAACCATGTTCTCTCTCTCTCGGGGCTCCTTTGTTATTTCGAGTCAACGGAGCGAACAGTTGCAAAGTCGTCGTCGTCGTCGTCGCCGCGTCGGTTAATTAATATCCGCGCGATCGCGAAAAATTCGGGCTGCACCAGTCGTTTCGCAGCCGCAGGGGCAAGAAGAAGAACACGACGAGTCGAGAAGCCTTTATAAAATCGTGGCAGCGCGATGCGCGAGCAAGAGTGAGAGAGAGAGAGAAAGAAAGGGAAAACGCGATAGAGAGACAGAGAGAGATGGAATCGGGTTTCTATCATGGAGAATGGGGAATCTCTAGTGGAGCGTTGCGAAAGCCTGTTTTACCGATACGGTGGCGCGAGCTGCGATTACGCGCTCGAGTAAAATCCCTCCTCCTAGGAAATCTTATTAAATGCTCGATTGCGCGTCTCCGAGTATTCTCGCGAATATATATATATGTATGTGTGTGTGTGTGTGTGTGTGTGTGTGTTCCGATATATGTCTCGCTTTTGTGGATATATGCTTTCCCCCGCGTGTTTATTCTATGCGCGAACTCTGCTGTTAGAGAGAGAGACACTGATAGAGAGGGAGAGAGAGAGCGTTGGCCGCAAAATTATGTTGTTTACATTGCAGCGGTGCGCGTATCACGCGTTTCCAGACTAAGCTTTTTATATCGTCGATCGCGAGTCCGGGGACCGATACAATAGTGTTTTTGCTCCATTAGGTTGGCCGCAGCTTGGATTTGAGGGAGACGATCCACAGCCACCAAGTAGTCGATCGCTGCCTTTATATTACGCAAGAGCTGTTGGGGACTAGAAAAACGATTTCGTTGATGTATATGTATAGAAATGAAGCAAAACGAGCCGCATCTGCAAGAAGCGTTTTAGATCGATAGTTAAATAGCGACGATTTATTAAGTAATCGAGGCTGCAACAGTCGATGCGTACTGCACTCGAGGGTGGCTTTTCAGCGTCATTAATGACTTCATTCTCGCAAAATTATCCTTGTATAAAGAGAAGCGCAGTTTTTGCGATGCTCCCAATGATATAAAGTCGCTTCTTAATGAATGACGTCAAGCGATCGGTTCAGAAGCTCTTATTGCTATATACGCCTGAACGTCGTCGTCGTTGTCGTCAGGAAGGGAAAAACACGATGCGAGGAAATAGTTTATCCGGTGCAATCGGGACGAACGAAGCGTGTACTTTGGCTGAATAGCCGCGAGCGAAATCATAAATTTGAAGAGAAAAGTCTTAATCATCCGAGCGAGTCAGTTCCATTTTATGATAATTATTATCATAACTTGAGCGTTTTATACAGCAATGTATTTTATAACTCTGTTAATTTAATTTTTTGCCACCGTATCTATCTGACCGTTTTTCTATACCGCAATGATGATAAAAGTTGAGTTTATTAGTTTTCAGAATAGGATTAAACTGTAGAAAAAACGGGATCCAGTGTATATATGTCTGATGCGTCTCTGACGTTATCTACTGATTGACGCATTGACATTAAAATGCACTTTATAAACTTGAGTTTTAATACAGCTTAGCGCAGTTTTCAGGACTGCAAAACTATCTCATATTTGTCATAATGCGCCCCAGCCATTGTTCGCTTCCTAATCGAACGTGATTTATCGTAATCGCGATTACAGAACCCAAAGCTCGCATTACTTCACATCTATATATTCCAAATGACGATCGCGGCATACAACATTCTCTCGTGTCATCGACAAAAAACTCGGTACAAATCCTTTTTACGCAAATCCCATGACTGTGGCGATATTGCGCTCATTGACAAATCGTCGAGGCTCGTCGTCTGCACTCCTCCACCGCGACTACCGCGAAAACGAAGGAGTTCGACCTCGTGCACGATCGGTCCTATCTCCCAGCACCGATCGCCTATTACAAGTATTACAGCGGAGAAAGAGAGAGAGCGAACGAGCTGCTGCATTATTATTATACAATACATAGATGCTGCACCGGCAACTGCCGATATAGAAGAGCGAAATTTCCCTTTCGCATACACCCTGCTATATACACACACACACATATATATATATATTTCATAAGAAAAGCCGCAACCTCTGGCGGAGATTTTGCGGTCAGGCCGCGATGCAAAAGAAGAAAAAAAAAACGAGAACAGCTGAGCGGCAGTCGAGGCGCACGCGCGCTCCCCTGCATAGTCGCTACATAGGCGAGTACAAGCCACCGGTCGCCGCGAGTTGCGCAAGCGATCCAAGACGAATCGTTCGGGCGACTCGTACCTATATACCTCCAATGGCTTATAGAGAGAGCGAGAGAGAGAGAGAGAGAGAGAGGACTAATCAAGAGAGTATCCGCACGGTATTGCGACGATGGGTATACAGCGATTTCTTCTGGCGCGAATTCGACGTGGCTACGGAGTGAGGAGTAGTCGTTGCGAGCGCAATTGAGTGTGTCGCGGAAATGACGCTGGACTATTGCATGGGCAGAGAGAGAGGGAGAGAGAGAGTCGATCGACAGAGTGATTTGTATATGTTGCGCACGCTATCCTGCCAGATGTGACGTCATTTGTGGAGAATCGAGGGCTGCACACGCGCGGATATAATAATAGTTTTTTTTTTAAATATGCTGATTGGCCGATCCGTATTTGCGCATTCGATAATGTTATATGGCGGCGCATCGGCCCGCATAGAATGTATTGCGAATTCCATTCTGTGCCGCGAGCGCGGTGAATTTAATTGAAAAAGCGAGGGGAGCGGGGGGGAAAAGAGGGAAAAGGAGAATAGCTGCGAGAGATCGTGAAACTTAAATTCAGCTGGTGCAGGAGGAAGGGAGACGGGCGCGAACGAAGCGGCGGCCGCAGCCGCAGCGGAGAAAAATAATTCTCTCTAGCCAACTAGGAAATTCCACCTGTGCACCGACTGCGTGCAGGCTTGCGCATCACCGCACGCATAGATAATTCTCTCTGTCTTTCTCTCTCTCTCTCTCTCTGTCCGTGTATATATACTAATCTCATATCGAGATCGATTCGATCGGAGTCGTATCGAGCGCAGATATCGATTACTCGCTTGCCAGAGAGAGAGAGAGAGAGAGGAGAGAGCGCGCGGAAAAATAATTGGCTGTAAATCTACCCTCCCCTGACTCGGGGGTCTATCCATCCACCGTCTGATGCATTGTGCCGTCGAAGCTCTACGGAGTCCCTGTAGGTGCTTTCACGCCCTCCCCCTCCCCCCCC
>UELU01147098.1:67898-114739 GCA_900490025.1 Megastigmus dorsalis
CCCCCCCCTCCTCCCTCCCTGTGAGATGCGAGCGCGGGGGAAAGTCCCTGGCGCTACTGTCCAACCGCGGCGGTTTAGAAGAGCAAGATTGAAATTGTTGCAAAGTTGAATTTATGTACTATCGAATAGCGGCTGTACACTGCAAAGTGTATGTAAGTGAGACCTCGTAGTAAAGGGTCTTTACCTGTGTAGTTACCTGGTATACTAAATTATTTCGTGGTATTATTTACGACGTTCGCGAGGAGGATATCGCGGCCGAACGACACCGAAATATCAATAGCCGCGAATAATTTATATTTCGAATAATGCACCGCTCCACGGCCGTCGCGTTTTCGTTTGTTATTTTTTCTTGCCATTGAACTTTCACTCGGTGCGCGTCGATAAATAACTACAGTTTGCTCTCTCAGCTCATGTATACCTACACTCGCGCGCGAGCGGAGATTGACGATTTCGTAAATCACCGTGTCCACCTTTAACCCCATTTCCGATCTTTATAGGGAAATTTACAACCGCATCACCTGTACACGGCATAATATCCAAGCGAGAGCTCGACTCTCTCGTGGACGCTGTGATCCGTTTACGATTGAAAAGTACAGCGCACGCGGACTTTGTTCGGCGACGTCGCATCGACCGTCTCAGCGAGACTGTGTACTTTCGAAAAAAAAAGAAAAGAACAAAAAAAAACAAATGTCGATCTCCTCTTCCCACTCGTCTCGAGCACGTAAATCATCCCGAGTCCGCACAAAAGTCCCGCGAGCTATTTATATATATATACTTGCATCCGTGTTCTACTAAAATTGACGAGTCTGCACAGGAGGGGAGGAGAAAAAGAAAGAGAGATTGCGAGCATTCCGCGATTTCGCTCTCACTTGCTATCCTCATACCCTCTCTGTATGTACTCGCCTCTACACAGACTTAACGGCTTCGATTTTATTGTATGTGTGTACACATCAGCGAATCGTTATTATGACTCGTAAATACTTTATATACGTGATGCGTGTCAATTAAAGCGGATGGCTATTGCGACGATGCAAAGGGATCGAAAGAGAGCCTACGTATACCTTTGCGAATATTTTGTTTTATGTCTCGCTCGAGTCCGCGATTTGGTTTTATTGAACGTGGCGCGCAACTCGACGCATCTTCTGATTGCTCAAAAGCCGTAGGTATACACACACTCGGCTCTTTTATAATACCGATAGTTCCGATCTTTATGACATGTGTATATTGGCGACGTTGCAGTGTGTGCGTTTGCTATTATTTCGCGTGTGTGCAATCAAGCAGGGCAGCTTTTTAGGAATCGGCTGCGCTGCAATTCGCTTGTGGTTACACGGCCTATACGATAAGATAAGGCCATACGGCGCGAACGTTTGATTGTGCATACTTGAACGTCGCGCGTATCCAACGGTGCGTGTACTTTATTGTAAATAGACGCGTAATTTGCGGGTATTATTCCCGTCGTAAATTGTCGGTAAATTGTGGATGGAGTGGGGGAGGGAGGATAAGCGTAGCAGATGCACGTGGAAAAAACATCCTTTTCGTTAAATTGCCGTGTGTATCTATACTATAAGGTAACTTTGTATATATTCCGCGTAATAAATTTACTCGAAAAATCCGCTAAAAATAAATCAATGTTTCTCGTACGATACAGACGATCGTTTGGGCGTTATATTATTGCTCAGCTATGGACAATCGTTCGATCGGTCCGCCTAATTAAGCATCGCAAAGAATCATAACAGAGAGTCCGAGGTATAATAGCGACAGCAGCACCGCACGTATTAGGTATATATAGAGGTCGGCGAGGAAAAAGGAGCTAAAAAGCGTAGCGAAAAATCGGCAATAAATTTAGCGCGAATCGCTCATCGGACGTTACTTAACGAGCGACTCCCTCGCCTGCTAGCAGATGATATCGCTCAGCCAGGCCGGAGGAGTCCGCTTTTGCCGGAGAGAGAGAGAGAGAGGAGAGAGAGAGAGAGAGCGCGAAGAAGAAGCAGTCGAAAGGGGAGACATGGAGAGAAGAAAAAGCCCGCGAGGACGCACGGCAAGAGAGAGAAAGATAGAGAACGAGTACACGAGCTGTATCGAACGCGAGCTCTTGTACGTTTTATATATATATACTGTGCTTACACACACACACACACACACACGGAGTCTCGCGCGAAAGAGAAACGGCCAAGCGGAGAATAGCGTGGCGTAGGAAGGAAGGAAGGAAGGGAAAAACGACAGAGCGAATGAGATGGAGAAACTGAGCTACGGAGAGAGAAAAGAGCGAAGCGCTGCTGCTGCCGCTGCCGTTGCCGCAGCGCCACCAGAAAAGAGAGGAGTTGCTCTTTTTCTCGCGGGGATGTATGTGGAGCTTTCTGTGGCGAAATTCGCTCTAGCCAAGGTATAAAGCGAAGAGCTGTTGATACGTGCCTATTTAGAACAGGATTTCATTGAAAATTTATTAGCGAATATTCCGTTTAACTTTTTCCATCGGCAGCTTGCATATAAAATGTTTCCTCCTTTATATGAAAAAAAAAAGGCGAATTCGTTGATTATATATATAAGGATTTATTCTCGTTTAGTCTATTAATAGAACGAAGAGCAATCAGATAATCTTAATTAAACAAATTTTGTCAGCTAAAAATACAGCTTGAGCTCGAGCTGCATAACGTTCAGACGTCTGGTCAATTGAAGCGAGAAGGAAAAAAATCGCATCTATTTATAGAGACCGCAAGTGGAAAAGGATCGGAACCGGTCAGACGTGTATTTAAGTATACATACCGCCTTCCTTTTCGAACTTTTCAAACGTTTTAATGAAGATGCCTTCTCTCGTTCGCTTCCCGTGCAATCTACTCATCCACACTGTCCATCACCACCGCCAAATCTCGCTATTTTTCATCGACACACCTTTCCCGATCTCTATATACCATTGTCCCGAATGGCAGCACAATAATCGTGCGGTGTCACCGATTCGCGTATACTTGAGTATGGAAAGCTCCGTATACACAGACACACACATACAGACAGGCTGGCCATGCCGGGGCCGTTTCGCGCTTGGAAATCTCGCGCTCGGAATCTTCCTGGGGCACCAACTCCTCAACTCCTCGGCTCTGGCTCGGGCGCTCGGCTGGTAGCAACTCCAGAGTAAAAGAGAGAGAGAGAGAGAGAGTATGTTGGGCAAATGTAAAACAAGAAGCACGAAAGAGTTGCGCGGCGCGCGCGCGCGTTCCTCTCCTTCGCGCGCGAATCTAAATATAACTGCAGCGCGGGGCCGTATAGTATACGGAGGCGCCCATCGGTCGCTCTCTCGCCACCCTCGCCTTTACTTCTTCTTCTTCTTCTTCTTCTTGCTCCTGCTGCTCCTGCTTCTTCGTCCGTTCCTCTGCGAGAGAGAGAGAGAGAGAGAGAGAGAGAGGGAATCTCGGCGTTGCATGCCGATACGATTGCGAGAGAGCCTCTAGCGAGAAAAGGAAACCGAGAGTGAGTGAGTGAGAGAGAGAGAGAGAGGAGAGAAGAAACTTTGCCCAGATATGCTTCCTTCCCCTCTTTTTCGTTGGTTGCTGCTGTTGTGTTTTCCTAAGGCTGTCGAGTCCCGAGACCGCGAGGTAAACGCGCGTTGCCGTAAATTTCCGATATTATTGCAAATTGAGAAAGTATTTCGTTCGCGCGCGGTACGTGGTTCTTTTTTGTCTCAGTGAAAATGTATATGCCCGTGTGGGATATACCGGTTTAATTGAGTGTCATTGCGCGTGATGAGGGTTTGCCGCCGCTCGTTTACGCCGGCTTTTGTATATATCGGACCCATACCGATGCGAAATTCGGGGGATGGAGAGATTTATTATCGCCGAGGAGTTTGAAACAAATGAAGTGTTGCGGCTCTCGCGGCTAATACCGTTACGCGCCTATCTTTCAAAAGCCGCTGATTTATGTTTTCATCAACTAGTTCCAGCGGATAGAATATTACGTATTGCGCGACTTTATTCGAATCTTTTCTATATATATATGTACATGTATTTATCGGGGAAATTTAAATAATCGGTGGGAAAAAGGTGGCGCTCGAATGGAAATAAATTGATAATAATGTCCAATTGCGAGCTAGTCGAAAAATGATTTGCGACCGATATTAAATCATTTTTCAGCACGCGCGCTAATCCGAGCGCCGCGATTTTTCAAGCTGCAGTCGATCAATTTACCATATTCATGACTCGAGACCGCGGTGTGGACCGCCAGCCGTGTCCATTGCACTTATCATTCCAATCACCGGTGGCGAATATTTAAAGGTCCGCCAATAATCGCAATCTTTAACCCAATCGAATCGATTCGAACACTCGCCATATGTCCAACGATCAATCACGAGGCCGTAATAAGCCCCTCAATGTCCAACGATCGTAATTCATCGTGCGCACGCGGCCAAAACAGTCGGAAATAAACAATAATACGCCCGGAGTCCTGAAAATCTCTCAACATTATGCACACACGCAGCTGCTGGCAAATCGTTAAAATCGCGAGCCGTAATGAGAGCGTTTAGACGCTCGTAACCGATCCTAAATACATATATATATATATTTAACGAGGAGCGCGCTTGCGAAACTCACTCGCGTCTATATGAGCACTCGATGAAAATTCAACGGCGAAAGTGCCACCGCGGTTCTCTCTGTCGCATTGTTAAGCGTATGGCTGTCGGGAAAATTCTTCAACGCTACGCTCGCGGTAAAAGTGATAAGAGTTATTTCGTTGATATTGCATAAGCCCGCGCGTGCTCATTGACTTTCATAAGCGTCTCATTATTTATATTTTCAATGGCGATCGTGATTTTTTTTTATCTTTTTTTCAATGCGTCAAATTTAATGGTCAGCCGGAAGCTTGTCCATGTATGTGTGTGTGGTTGGTATGAAAGGGTTATTACAGTTCGATGGTAATTCACGTTTATTTAAATAACGAGTTTATATAAGCACGTTACTCACGTATCAGAATTGAGATACGCGATATCAAGACAAGTGTTTCTGATTCTTATGATCCTGTTTCATCTATCTGCACGTGCAGCTGATAAATTCAAAAAACAAAATTTTTTATCGTTACCTTTACTATGCGACAATTAAGCACATATAGCAGTAGAAAGAGAGCGAGAGAGAGAGAGAGAGAGGGAGGGAAAGAGGAGATAGTGTAAAGGCGAATTTTTCGCGTCTTTTCTGACTTATCGATTTTTTCGCCCCGACGCAGAGAAGGGACAATGAAAAGGAGCGGCGGCGGCGACTGATTGCGCATTGTCGTTGTATCTAATGCTAAATTGAGCGACCATTCCTATAGGCACCGGCACGGCTATTGTTCCTTGCCTCCAGGCCATTTCACTCTGTCTATATATACCTATAGCTATACCTATATATATACATCACAAGCGGCCAGAAAGAATCGGTAATACCGTATCGCTTTAGATTTTAATTAAAGTGTATATACACTTTGAATTAGCTGTCGCGCGTATAATTTTCCTTAAACGATTGGGAAAGCGCATATTGCGAGTCTCTCTCCGCGCTTTCGTGGATTAGCGTCGCGTGCGCCCCATATAGTTGAGGAAAATATCCGCGCGAGCGCGATATTTCCTTCGCGTCGATGTAAATGTAAGCTGGCTGGAATTGCTTTTGTTTCGGGAAGTGAATTTTTAAAGAGACTTAATTAAAAGTTGGGCCCTGCAGATCATTGCGAGATGTAATTGACAAACTAATTACGCCGCGGGCACGATCGTATACCTATATAGTTTGATCATGATTAGAGATTTGTAATAAATACAAATCGAAGAGTTAATCATGGGTAGTTTCGAGTGAGTGGTTTACAAAGTAATTGGATAGGATGAAAAGAAAGACGGCGAGTAGCTTTTATCCTGGATATATAAGCTACCGAGAGCACTGAAATTGCAAGAAAACCAAACCGCAAGAAAAAGCGAATGGCTGTAATACAGAAATATTCAGAAATGACGTTTCTTTTCCATCATGATCGCGTCATCGATCCAAGTTTGAAGTTATTGAAATAAATAAAAAAAAAAAAAAACAAATAATAAAAGAAAAAAAAACGAAGAAAGTCTCATACCAAGCTTTATACATTGTACATCTTCTCGCGGCAGTCTCGTCGCGAGTTTCCCTTAAACGTCGCATCCGCGCGCACGGCGACAAAAAGCCGCGTGCGCAGCTCGACCAAACGAAAAATACAAGAAGCAGCAGCAGCAGCAGCTCCTCTCCCTTTTCCTAACAAAGTATACGGGAAAATAATTGGACAATTAAGAAAGTGGAAAAGCAGAGAAAAATCTCTCTCTCTCTCCCTCCTCTGGATCGTCGCTGCAGCCGATCGGACACGAGAGTCGAGAAAAAGTGTAGCTCGGCTCTAGCGACTTTTTGCGTATAATGCAGCAGCAGCAACAGCGGCAGCAGCTGAGAGGCAGAGCGAGAGAGAGAAGCTGCACTGCTGCACGCACACGCCAAGCGATGATGATTTGTCGTGGCGATTCGGGCAAGGTCGAGAACGAAGAAGAAGAAGAGACTCTCTCTCTCTCTCTCTGTGTGTATGTGTGAGCGAATGGTCAGGTTGCCGTTAAAGGTGAATCCGTAAATGGCCGAGCGAGAGGGAGAGAGAAAGGGAGGGAGAGAGAGAGAGACCCGAGGCGGTTCTCTTTCAAGCGCGCGCGAGCGATCGCATATAAGTGGCACTGCTCTTGTATCGCCTACTAATCGCGCTGCCCTTTTATCTTCCGCTGGCGATCGGCGGCGAGTGTGCCGGTGCCGCCGCCGCCGCCGCCGCCGCTGCGGCCTTCGGATTAAAAGACGCTGGCTGCGCCTGCGGTGCGCCGAGACCGGGTCAACGGAACTTCTTCTTCTTCTTAGCGTGCAGCAGCAGCAGCAGCAGCCGCGTCTTTATGCAGTCGAGACGGCGATCCTACTTGCTCTCTCTCTCTCACTCTCTCGATCCTTGCAGTGCATAGGCTACCGGAGCGTAAGCCTTGCTTCTGGCTTTTTCTTTTTTTTACATTGCCTGCATGGCCAATCGCAGCTAAAGCTTCTGTGCTGTTGTGCCGGGGAGCTGTGAATTTTCTAGACGGTACAATGGGGGACGATATTTTGGCGAAATGATAAGATTTTTTTGTTGCATTTAAGTTCGTGCAGATTATTATCCGTGCAAATTGAGTAACGAGGGAAAGTTAAGTTTATTTAAGCATACGAAATAAGTGAGTCTCTAATTATCGAGCTTAGAAATGCTAATATTCTTGGCATTATTTATAGTAGCTGAACCGGATAGGATTGTTTGAATTAAAGTATTACGAGCTCAGAAATGATTGTACTGTTTGCTTAAACTTACGTGGAAATAATGAATAGTGAATCAATAATGTCGGTAAACTCACCTGCAACAGAAAGAAAAATCACAATTAAAGAAACAGTCAAAGATCAATTGAAAATTATATACTTTAATATTTGTCAAACGTAATTCTAATAATATGCAATATGTATAATCATTACTAAATACTCGAATCACTATAACAATAATTAACAAATAAAAGGTTACAACTAAAAATACGAAACATGATATTTCGCATAGCCAAACGATACGAATCAGCTTAATTTGTTCGCGCACCGATTCACATTGATCCCCCGTTACATTTCTCTCTCATTTACAGTAACATTATATTGTTGGCAGCCCCACAACAAAGCGATACTTGCAGAGAGAGAGAGAGAGACGCTCTCAAAAACCGTACCGACGCGGCGCACAGAAATTAAACCGCGCGCGATCTTCCTCCTCGGCCATATAACTACATTTGACCGCGCTAAAGAAGTTTTGCCGCCACGCCCATATTTTGATCGGACTATATGGGAGAGAGGCGCTCTTTCAAAACTGCCCAAGCAATCTAAATTGTTTCAAAGTATGATTTCGTTCTTATTTTTCGTTTTTTTCTCTCTTTTCTTTCAAGCGCGTCGCATTGTTTGACTTTGGCGGATTAACGGTCCCTAGCCGCGGAGCGCCACTACACTCCGATCTCGATTTCGCTGACGGTGTCGATGACCCATCGCGCAGCTCATAAGACATGCGTATAGCTATAACGAGACTACGCTGTAGTTTGGCTTTTTTGCCGCCAAGTACGATACGAGAGTTACGCTCGATTGATTCGTAAAATCTTCAAATTTAATAAATAATTTTATTTAACAGAAATATTTAATTGTAATAACTTATAATTTTCGCTGTCACAATGCAGGTGTCAATCTTCGTTGGAAACAAGCCAGCAACAATTAAAAACAGTCATTGATACTAGTTAGCAAGTTAAACACTCCGCTTCCAAAACAAGCAGGAACCGTGAAGGGCAAACACAAAAAAAAAAGAAGAGCGAGGTCGACTAAGCACTTTGTTTTATTTTTTTTCGTAACGCGTCTCTTACGGATGACGCTGATGCTTTTCTCTTACGATTTGTTCTCTCTCTCCGAGAGCACAATCTAAAAGAGCAGCTCGGACTCACCTCAAAATGAATCGACAGGTTGAGGCAGCATCGCCGACCGATGATTATCGCTATTAATGATGAATATCTTTCGGAGCGCGTGTATATATACCAAAGCGGAAGGCAACTAATCTCTCTCTCTCTCCCTTTTACGAAGCACCGTTGTACGCTAAGGAAAAATCTCGTGTTCACGGGTCGCCGCGGTGAAGATATAGATACGGAGTCGTGGCGAAGGTCGATTATTACACCATACACACTCGTGTCACGCGTCCGAGATTTGTATTCTATAACAGGCGCACCGCAGGAATCTGTTATTCGTGCGTGCATGTGTGTGTGTGGGTTTAAATGGAAATATTGTAAATGAGCGTATCGAAAAACAAAGAGGTACGATCTAGTTGATGAGGCTACGGTGATTGGAAAGAATTTGGATTGATGCTGTGTCGCTTCACTATTTTTCTCGAGAGTGAGAGAGAGAGAGAGAGAGAGAGAGAGAGAGAGAGAAAGGAAGAAGAAAGTACTTTTCATCGAACAAAATGATTTGGTGCTTTTATTGATTTTGTAACGAGTAGGCGAATGTACGATAAAAGTTAATAATAACAGTGATGTCGAAGGGGGCAGCATATTATATTAGTTCCCTTTGTAACAGAGACAGTATAGCATTTGCGCATGCGTTGCATAAGAAGCGCAATATTTATTGTATATTGTCTCTGCGTTATATTATATACATTATCGCAACTTCACCAAATCGCATATATGCTGTATATATTTTAATACAATTTAACGACAGAGCAAAATGATATTTCTCGTTGATCGTTCCATTATTTCGTTCTTAAAAAAAGATTCAATACTCACAGTAAGAAACTTGCTCAATACCGATTGACGCACTTTATTTCTTTCGAGCGATCGCTATATATTCCGCTCTACAAATGGCAAATATTTATACAAGTATAAACAGATTATACTAAGCATTTTCGTCGCTTAACGAGCAAACTGTATATATTCAAATGCACTATAACGGCCAACAATATACGGTAGAGAAAAAAAAAGGGGGAGCCACGCGGAAACGTATATAGAGGCCGAATAATCGATCCTCAGCAGCGTCGGCCCTTTGTTCGAATCGGGGCTGCAACAGCCACAGAGAGCAACTGCACAACGCGACTGCACTCCTCGCTTCCTGCTCACGTTTAAGGTGTTGAAAAAGAAAAGGGACAGAGAGAGAGAGAGAGAGACCGCTGCACCACGAGATTTCCGTGGCCGCTCTTTCTCCCCCCTTCGGTGCACACGTGTCGATACCAGGCGTTACACTGCACACACACACACACACACACACACACAGGCACATATATAATCCGAGCAGAGGAAACGAATGGCTTTGTCGCGGCGGCGGCTTGACCCGACTGTACATACACAGCGGCTATTACGTCGTACACAGCTAGCGGCACTTATTCATGCGGATTAAAATTCCCTCTCTCTCTCCTCGCACTCTTTGGCGCAGTGCAGAAAAGTTGGAGGAGAGACCGCGTGCGCGGTGTAGGGGATTTTCGGATTTTTGTTTAATTACACGAGCCGCTCGAGTATGCTAGACATTCGCGCTCTGAATGGGCGAATGTTATATATATATACACATATTGTGCACAGCTCTATATTTCTCTTTCTGAGCTCAGCTACGGGGATGTGTATGCCTATTCGGGAAGCTGCTGCTACTGCTGGCTTTTGCTCATTACTGCTCTTGAGAGCGTATGTTTTTTTTTGTTCCGTTTGCTGGTATGGCCGCGCTGAATTCGGAACTGTGCTCTGAGTATAATGTGTTTTTTCTCACACGTGTACCGAGATAGTCTATTGAGATGCAGGTACACACGAGGGCAGCTTTGCGTAATAAATCTAGCCTTACAATTGGAATTAGAGGATTTTAGAGCTTTGATTAATTACGAAAGAGTTAGTCGATCCTGTTGTACGTTATAACATAATATACATGTTATATGTCTTAAATCCATATTCATGCACGAAATGATTACAGCTCGCAAAGAAAGTTCGAACTGCAGCAGCAGGTTGCAATTATGATCGAGTCGACAAGTTATAGGTGTCGAATCGGCAGCCGCGAGCGCAACGTATATACATCTCGAGGAAAGCACGGCCAAGAAGAAGAAGAAGAAGAGAAAGAAAGAAGAAAATAAAGAAGAAGCCGCGCGCGCGGTAAACAGGGGTCGAAAAGTGCAGTCCTTATTAACATTAGGCTTCATTACCCACCGTTCATCGCCGCCGACTAGCGCGTATATATATACTATATAACCAAGCGGTCAGCTCTAATAGTAGCACTACCAGCTGAGAGGGAAAGAGCGAGATATATACCGCACGGCGCTACACACTCGCATTCGGAGATAATGAGGTAAGAGCGCGCACGCCGCATTATCAGCGATTACGTTACGCTTCAGCTTATAAGAGCTTTTCAAGAGAGAGGGAGAGAGAGAGAGAGAGCGAGTGCGCCCGGGGCGACTCCGAGCGCAGCAGCGCATGGCCACGCGAAAATGTGCAGGTCGCGAGCAGCCGTAGGGCTAGATGATTTATATGAAAATATCGACACAGCTCGGGCGCGTTCTATGGGTGCATGCAGATATCGCGATGCGTGCGTTTAAAGGGATATGTGCACGGTTAAAGCTGCGCGCCTAACGCAAGGGAATACGAACTTAATGAAATGTTTAGGAACGAGCGGAGAGGGTATAATACATATAAAGGCTTTTATTTCGCATGGGGTATAGAGTTGCGCACAGTAGTAAAAGACGACGCGAGCCAGACGCGTTACCTACCGTATAGCCATGTGCATCGGTTATGACTACAGCAGCTTAGGTATATGCATGTTGTGCAGTGAGAGTTTCATTTGTAACGAATACGCGATTGTACTCGCAGGTTTAATCGACGGCATAAAACACTTTTATTCACCTGTGTTTAAACTCTTTTGGCTTTTTATTTTGCTTCATCCTTATTAAGATCGCACTTGATGAGAGAGTTCTCTCTCTCTCTCTCTCTCTGGTGATTGCGGCGAGGCAGTAAAGATTATTTTGCATCTTTTTCGCATTGGGATAAAAGTGTATTTACATCGCTACCATTAGAATGATTTGCGAGCCGTAGCCACACAATGACGAGGTCTAAATATAGATTTAAATTAGATAAAAATAGTCGAGACGAGAGAGATAGAGAGAGAGAGTAGAGTAGAGAGAGAGAGAGAGAGAGACATATAAAGAGAGAGAGAGCTTAAAAGTCAGGGACACACTCGACGCACACGCGGAGGAATTACGCTGATACTCGTCGTCGTTGTCGTCTTCGTCGTCGTCGTCGTCCGGAAATCACGAGGCAGTTATTTTTATACTATACACCAGAGAGAGAGAGAGAGAAAGAGAGAGACTTTCGTGAGCGCTGCATGACATCGCAGCAAATTGGTATAAACGTTTGCGTGATTGGGCAAAACGCGAGAGACGTATAAGACATTGTTGTTGCCATATAGAGGGAACTCGCTCGTTATTATATCTCGTGCAGACTTTTACAAGAGGATTATGCGCGACGTTATATAGTCCGTATACATTTTTTTTTGTAATGCGATTCGCCCTGATGTTTAATCGATTTGTCGGGGGGGATTCCGAAGAACGAGTCGCGTTTAACTGATGTACCATAGGAAGGAAAACGTGAATTTCAACGGAATCCAATTGATTTTCTCGCTGGATATATATATAAAACTATCATAGCTGCGGCGGATTATACGAAACATTTAATAAATTCGAGACACGCACAATGGCCGAATGGGAATGGTGCACGGGACACCAAGCGAGAGAAAGAGAGAGAGAGAGAGAGAGAGAGAGAGACCATTTCACCGCTATAAAGTAACGGACAACGCCTCGGCTATACTCGCGAGACCACATCAGCGCTTAATCGATTGGCCACATAAAGCGTCTCTCTCTCTCTCTCTCTCTCCCGCTCTGCAAAACTTCCATTGTCTCGTCGTCGGCGCGGCAGATCGTCATCCTCGTCATCGTTTTCCAGCTCGACCGCTTTAGTGTCGCTTCATTTGCATGATGCATGCATGTATGATGCGCAAGGCGCGCGAGGCGAGAGCGAGACGAAAAAATGCAGGTAGAGCCAGAGAGAAAGAGAGACAGAGAGACAGAGAGAGAACGGCGAAAGCTCCGCGCGAGGCTGCAGAGCTGCGTTTTCTTGAGGCTCTTTGTGCAGCCCTTTGTGCACGAGAGAGCGAGAGAGAGAGAGAGAGAGAGAGAGAGCTGAGAAAAGCGCTCGAGGCCGCGATCGAACGCAGTAAAATCTGGCGGCGGAACTGCTGCATGATCGATGAGACACGCGAGATATTCCAAGGCCGGCTTTTACCCCGAGAGTCGAGGTTTCTTCTTCGGTGGTTCAAGCGAAAATCTTGGTACCTACACCGATGAGTATCGCTCGAGTTGGGCTTTACGTCTGTATTACTCGGAATTGGTTGCATACACGTATGGTATAACCGATTGAAGTTGACGATAATTGCTGCTCCTTAATATTAATAAATCTCGTCAGTAGCACAGCTGTTACATTGGATCGCGTAGCTGGAGCTTTTACGTTATTTATGGTTGTACATTCGAGAACTTTTGTTCGAATTGATAGATGCGATCGTTAAGTGTCTTGATTTGGTGTACGTAAGAGTGAAAGTTCCTCCTCATTGAGTTTTACTGTCACTCGGAGAAAGAGCAAAAATACATTTGACATATTGGAGACGCGAAGCAATCGACCAAGACTTTTACCTTTCTAAAAGACGATCTTCGCAACGTCGCGCGTAAGATCTAAAGTTTGGCGTACGCACCTGGCTATCACCACTTAATTTTTACGGCAAAGCTCTCGCACTTCCAAGAAATGGCATATAAAAATAATTACAATCGCCCGAGTCTATTAATTATATTACTGCAAAATAACACGAGCGAACGCAGCGAAAGTTATTGAAAGTTTTCTCGTGCTCGCGCATTATTATAATACATATAAAAATAATGATACAGAATGGCAGTAACCTGCGCCACTCGTCTTCGAACATATCGTCGAGCGACTATAATGGAAACCATGGATATATAAAAATACGAATTGTCCGATTTGATTTTATGATTTTACACCGTGCACAACTGGCGTCACGGGTAAGAAGAAGAGGAAAAAAAAAAACGTCAAGGTCTCTTGGAAAAGGAACGAAATTTTCACGCGTGCACACGATATAGTCTCGGTCTGCAGCAACAGCAGCAGCAGCGTGTTCGTTTGTCCTTACTCATCCGCGACCGAGAATTTCTCTCTCTCTCTCTCTCTCTCTTTTACCCCTCCTCCCCGTATATATAAACACGACCGCAAGAAAAAGCCGAATGTATAACAATGTCGGAGCCGGTGATTTACTATCCGGCGCGACTGCCGCGCGCTATGCTGCTCCCGCTGCAGCCCGTGGGGCTTTTATACAAGCGCGCCCTTGAAAGGGCTCCGTATATATACATTCCCAGAGAGATTCTACCTCTGTCTCTCTCTCTCTCTCTCTCTCTCTCCCCCTTGCTCTCTGCTGCTGCAGCTAAGATGCGCTCTCTATTCGTTCCGGCGAAAACGACACGTTGTGTGTGTATGTGTATGTCTCTCTCTCTCTCTCTCTCTCTCTCTCGCCCCTTTTACACTTGCACTTTATATAAGTTATTACTTTGGCTTTGAACGGGTAATAATTTTTACTGCTGCAACTTCCTTTTTTTCCTCCAGTACGCATTAATGAAGGACGCTCTAAAGATGGTTTTTTTCTCTCCTCCTCCTCCTCCTTTGGTGCTATGGCTTCGAGCCTCCGAGCTGCTGCACACCGGACAAAGGGGAATAAATTGCAAATTTTATTCTCACGCTGAATGCCCGGGTAATTGACAATTTCGAAATAATTTATATTTATAATAATTTAGTTTGTATTATTGCAGCGGCGCTCGACGATGTTGTGATATTTCAGGTATAGGGGGGGAGAGCGCAGGCCGCCGTGTTCCTTGAATTTATTGCGAATTTTCTCCCTTGGCCTTTTGCTTATTTCTCTTTAGGCTCGAGTGTAGTCTTGCGAGGATCGTCCAACTACTCCTTATTACATGGTTTGCTTATTTTTATAATTTTTTTTTCTTTCTTTGTCAAGTATCAAAGTGCATTCATTTTGATAATTGTATGCGATAATTCATCCTCTTGAAACTCTAGAGATTATCGGATTAATGATTTCCAAGATTTTTCCAGAAATTGCGTATATAGCAAAACTTGATATCAGTTTTTCTTCGAGTACGAAATTTTCCGACAAATTCAAGCAATTAATTCTCAACGAATTTTCCCAGTATTTTATAAAATTCGTATATTCTTGCAACCCAGAAATTTTTCTCAAAAAGTCCAAGTATCCCCTCGAGATTTTAGTGCAGGTGCACGTCTCGTCACGAGTATCCCGTCTTACACGTCTCGCTCGTATATACCTATATATACTCTTTCACGAGAGCAGCGCCTAACCGCGCGAGTTAGTTTAATTGACGCCGGTTTAATTCGCAGGGCGCTAGCGTGAAAGAGGCATCTTTCTCTGTCGACCTATCCCGCGCGTGTGCAGCCCGTATATATATATACACACATATATATCTAGCAGCATAGAATTTCTCTCTCTCTCTCTCTCTCGCCCTTCACCTCTCGCCGAGCAGCCGAGGACCTTGAGAAATATAGCTATAAGCGCCGAGAGCGCGGGCGCGCTTCAGTGCGTAACTCCGGCGCTGTCAGCGTCTACTTCTCTCTCTCTCTCTCTCTCTCTCTCTCTCTCGCTCTCTCGTGTATGTGCGCGCAACTATAAGAGGGAATGCGTGCATTCAGCAGCACACGAGAAAGCGTATGAGTGTGACTGTGTGTGTGTGTGTGTGTGTGCGTGCGTTAGCGTGCCAACGATGCGGGGTTTCCGTTTCCGTGACGCTCTATTAGCCTTAGTAAGGATTATAGCTTTACGACTCTCGCGAGCGAGGCACTCTCTCTCTCTCTCTCTCCTGCTTGCTCGCGATTCCTTCTTTTGTTTGCTTAATGGCGTTGTTACAGCGACGAGATAAGGGCTTGACTGCGTTGTCTTTACTGTTCCCCCTCGCGTTCGCTTGCTTTATCTGCCGTTGCGTTTCCAGCGTAATTAACGGATTACCCTCGAAGAGCTCATAGCTATTAGCTCGAATGGCGCGAGGATCGTATCAAGACCGCAGTTTTGAATGAAAATCATTATACCCTATTATAGTCCATTTAATCTCGTCTACTTTACAGTCTATCAACAACATTTTATTAGACATATCGCAATCGTTGCTAATATGATCCTGAATACGCACTAAAAAATGTTTCTCTGAGCTTCGCTGTAGACCAATCAGTAGTAACAGACACACGTTTGCGTATATATGCATATAGGCTCGCACCGATCGCCAATATAATACAATTTTTCAGCAGCCAGCACTGTATTTTCGATTCGAGAGAGAGAGAGAGAGAGAGAGAGAGAGAGAGAGACGAGCCGCGCAGCAAAAGTAAATAAATCCTAAGCGAGATAATTGAAGGTCTTGCGGCATATGCTCGGCGAGCATTGTTCTCGGGGAAAAAGAGCCTAGTCACTATACGCTAGCAAGCCTCCATAACTCGAAGGGCACACACACAAGAGCGCGCGCACATCACGAGGGCCAAAAATCGCGAAGCGTAGCGGCATTAACATGTGGCTTGGAAAAAGGAGAGGAGGGAAAAAAAAGAAGAGACAACTACAACCCGAGCGATCTCTAACGCTCTCTTTCTCTCTCTCTCTCTCTCTCTCTCTCTCTCCGTTCCACGTCGCGTCGCCGGCTAATTTTACCGAGACGTCAACGCCGGTGGAGGCCAGAATGACGAGACGGACGTTCGTGCTCCTTGCTCCTTCACTCGCTCTCTCTCTCTCTCTCTCCCTCTTTCTCTCTCGTTCACACTTGTCATCTTCTGTCGTATCCGTCTATCTATCTTTTCATGTATCTATCGGTGCCCGATCTTTTCTAGCGATACAATCGTCGTGTTTCCTTCCATCCAAACAGACATGCTTTTTTTTCACTCGTGACTCTTGGGGCTTCGATGTTGAATATGACGTTCGTAGTTATTTTTGTAATGTACACTTTTCACCTGAATCAGTACTCTTCGAGGTACTATTCTAATTATATCGCAACGCATATATTATTATTTATTTATTCTATATTATTTTGGAGTTTAATTTATAAGTATATAATACTTCCTGAATTATCCAGAAAAAAACAAGATTCAATATCCATCCTTTTTCAAAAAGGATACAAGTAATTTTCGTAAGTCCTTGAAAATGCCTTTACACCACTTATCAGATCGACAATCTCGACAAATATTAAAATATCGAATAATATTAATATTACAGCATACAGCCATAATCAAGCGATGCAGAATCTAATCTCTCGCTCGCAACGATTTCAATGAACCCACACGTATGCGCACTACAGATTCGCCGGGTCATCGTGAAACTGTATAATACACACACACGCGTGCATCGAGCACGCATAACTTCTCGTATACCCGCATCACAATTAAGCGTCGTATCAGCGCGTAAAAGGTGATCGCAGACGACAAAAGTAGAGGGGGGAAAAAAAAGAACCCCGGTGCACGCGCAGTAGAACGAAAAGTGCTCGTGTCATCTCTCGCGCGCGGTACAGATGCATCAAGTTATATATATATATATATATATACAGGGTGCATCGACCCTTTTAATTGCCTCCGCGCCAGCTCTCAACACAGGAAGAGGAGCCACTGCTGCTGCTGGATCGACGCCCGATCTCGAAGCGAAAAAAAAGTTGCTCGGCCTCTGCGGTGGTGTAACACACACACACATATATATATATATATATATATATATAAGTGGCCCCCTCGCGCCGGTTATATTAATCCGTCTCTCGCTCCGTGGCGGAGAATCCGTTTTTCTGTACAGGGACGAGGAAGAGCTTGGAGGAGGCTGATTTACAATTGGCAGCGGCACGTGGTGTATGTATGTATATAGCTCGCGTGCAAGTAGTCAGGGGCCTGGTTTGATCAGACGCGGATCTGTCAGCGTCGATCGCAAATATCTCAGACTGTGCGCATAGAGAAAGAGATCCTCTGAACCCTTTGCGTAATCCTTACCGTATAAGCTCACCCCGCGTGTGTCTGTGTGAGTGTGTGTAATAGTTTAAGAGCGTCGGGATTCCCTTTTTTTTTTTGTTTAAACCAAGGTGATGCCTCCTCGTTGCGGGAGTGATTACGACGATTTGCATCTCGCTACTGCAGCGGCAACTGCGACGATTTGCGTAACGATAGCGTTCGTTTCTCTCCTCGTCTGTTTTTTTTTTCCACTTTTTTGTTTTCTCTATACTCTCGACTCGATGCGACTGCCGAGTTCGGTTTATCTTTATGGGACTCTCTTTGCGCCTGAGCTGCGGCTGAGTGAAGAATGAAATGCGCCTCGCCGGAGAGTCGAAGAAACGACGAGCCGCTCTCGCTGATTTGAATTTCTTAATGCGCCAGGTATAATAACGTGCATTACTCGTCTATAAGCGTTCGATATAAATCAACTCTTTTAATTGATTGACTTGGAGTGTAGTTTATCGTCCTATTAAGTAACTGAATTAATCGAGAGTGCCGATGTTTAAGCTTAAACGATCGATAGCGGTTTATTCATCTGTGGCAAAATGAATTGATAATGTAATACGAGCGAAGTACTCGATAAATAATAATAAATATATACACGAATAAGAGAATAATAAAATGAGGCGACCTTGTGGTCACTGGGTGTATGAGTAAAAAAGGAGGGAAAAAAAGCGATTATCGCGAGATTACACAATATCCTCTTCGAAGGCATGTCGCGGTATTAAGCGTGACGATTGCTCGCGACCGGACTTCCAAGCGACAAAAGGTCAGTCACTTTAGGAGTCGGCCGCCAGCAGCAAGAGGCAGTCATCTCGCTCGCTCATACATACACACACACTCACACACACTGCACGCACACGTATATATAAATCCGTCCGGGGGCACCGTTACGATGCAAAAACTCGGCCGGATAATCGTCCCGTGCTCTCTCTCCCTCCTTCTCTCTCTCTCTCGCACACACCAGCGTCGCTTAGATCTAACGGCCCCAGTAATGAGACAGGTCTATTCCATTCGCGCTTCTCTCTCTCTCTCTCTCTCTCTCTCCCTCTCCCTCTCCCTCTTCCTCTGCCTACATCTAATTCGCTACGGCGAGAGAGAGAGACAGAGAGAGCGAATGGTGGCTTATGCGCGACTAGCCATCGACTCTCGCTCAACGGTGCATCTCTCTCTCTCTCTTGCTCCTCGCACTTCCGCGCACTCGCGCGCTCGTGAGAGGTGATAATAACATTATGTATGCGGGGAGACGCTGGCGTAATAACGAATTAACATTTAGAACGGGACAGTGGAACCGAGCGCTCGTGCATGCGACACATACGTTTATATGTATGTATATATATATAGGTATATATACATGTATATAATAGCTGCACACGGAGATACTGCGGCTCGCCGCTTCCTCGTGCTGCTTCCTTTTGCCTCCAGAGCTTCGCCCCGCGCGAGCTCTTCGCGTGCATATATTGTGCAGGCTGCATTTTTGTACAAGAGATAAAGAGACAGAGAGAGAAAGAGAGAGAATGACGGCTTTCAAGCGAGGGATTTTTCTTTGGCTGGATGCGGACGACGAAGGAAAGCGGAAGTCGGGTGTAAATAAGCCGAGTTTTGCCTTGTAAATGCATTGCGCTCTTTAACTAATGAAGGGAGGCGCTCTCTCTCTCTCTCTCTCTCTCTAAGCATTGTTTTTAGGAGCGAAGCTGTGCAGAGAGCGCAGCTTTTCAAGCGCGTTAATAAATCATTGCGCGGTAATGACGCGAGCTCGCGGACGATAAATTACGAAGCGAGAGACGAGGCTATGCGGCTACGGCTCTACGCAGCTTTACGGTGGGTGGACTTTTGACGAAATTAAACCCGTGAGTTTTGTGGCGCGCCTACTTTATGGTGGTCTGGTGTGCACAGCGAGAAAGAGGGGATAACCAAGGCGATTACAGAATTATTATATACAAGAGAATTCGTCTGTATTAAAGCGGTCTTTACACGCTGACGGAGCGAGTCCGACTCACGAGTCTCGTTAAATCCCATTACGATGCGTGCATATATACGCGTATAGCTACCGAAAGGTATCAGGGCAGGGAGGAGAAAAAAAAAACAATGGAATATCTCTGGTATAGCAAGGATGATGCGTCGAAAAACAGCGGCAGCTACCGTATTCCGCCGCGCCGTCGCGATTACATCTCAACGAGGATACACCACTAACTGTTTATCGTTGCGCAATCACGAAAATATCACTTAGACAGAGAGAGAGAGAGAGAGAGGAGGGAAAAAAAAGAGGCACAATGGCAGTCACGCGATAAATAATACTCCCGTATAAAGCAGCAGTTCATTCATCATATCCCGTGCGTGTGTATATACACACACACACACTCTATACACAGAGATCTGTTAAAATTAGTATAAATTTTCGCGGAAATCGCGGAGGATGGAAAGACGACGCGACGGCGGGAATAAATAAAAGCAGCGTGCATCTGCGGTGAATCTGGAATAGCGAATGACGCCGCGCGTGTGTGGAATTTATAACAGACTACTGCACACTCGACCCTGTGTGTATACACACATATATATATATATATACATACGTTTTATCGTTTTACGATCTGCAAGGTATATAGGTGCCGAACGTACAGCGCTTCTCTCTCTCTCTCTCGGACACGTGCACAATGTGTATAAAACGGACACGGTCTCCGGAAATATGTCGCGAGTGTGTATAGCGGTGCATTAGATCGCCGTGTATAGAGAATCTGTTGCTGATATAATACGCGGGGCGGAAGAGTTTAGCCGCGTCGCGTCGACTCGTGCGTGCCGGTGCGGCAGCTTCCTACATTACGCGTTTCTTTTTTCTTCTCCAAACCTGTGGGAATTCTGTAATCGAGCTGCGGATGCCGATAATATACCCCCAAGTTTGTCTTTATCTCGATCCGGGCCGATTGTATGCGGATCTGTATACGAGACACACGATGCTTATCGTTCTTACGGAGTTTGTCGATAATCACGGTTCCTTGTTGCGTATATCGATGCGGTGACGTGTGATATATATAAAAGCGATAGCTATACCCGTAAATTATCGTTTAGCGGTTGCGTGCATTATGCGCGGGTATATGGAAAAGAATCGCTCGCTCGCGTGTCTCTGTGTGCACATAGTAAAACAAGCGCGCAATTCATTTTCATGCGAAGGATGGTGGAAAACGAAATCGGCCACTCTCATCTCTCTCTCTCTCTCTCTTTGCTGCACTTTCGTCCTTTTCAAACTGTATATTATATAACTGGATGAGCTGTGCACGCACGTATAGACAAAAGCTAAAGGAAAGAAAAAAAAAAAAAAAAACGAGAGGCCCAAGCACCAGCCGACGCGACTAAGGTCATGTTCACACGAAATACCTGCTCGCGCGCGCTCCTTATTAATTCGCTCTAATTCTTATTAATATTAATGCGCGTCTCGTCCTCGCGCTAAAGCAACGGCACTGCACACGATGTGCTCGCGGCTCTGCCTTTTTTTTCTTTTCTTTTTTAACGCGATGCGCCGCGCACGCACGTGGCCGCTGGCGCAGCTCACTATTGCTACACATGTACATAATCGCTAGAACAATGGCTCTTTTTATTTACTTCCACTGCGCCGCTGCCACCACGGACTGAGCGATACGAATTTTCCGAGTCGCTTCGTATTACGACTGAAATGTTTGCCGCGTGTGGCAGTGTGCGCTCATGAGCTCTTCGTATATACGATTACCTATTAATTCAGCGATTGTGTTGCATTGATTGCACTTTTATTATATACACACGTATATATATACGCCTTTATTTGAGTCTACAGCTCGTCTGCGCTGATAATATACGCGACGCGCGGGTAATAAAGGTGCGAGCTGCGCTGTCTTGGTTTTAAGGTGCTCATTGTTTTCGATTGCTGTATACACGTCCAAATGAATTGCGAATTGCGCCTTAACAAGGATGATTAACGATACCTCGGCGCGCAATTATTGTTATTAGGGCTGTAATTAGTCGACGGTCCGCATTCGTCGCTGTTTATATTATAATCGCATACTTGCGCTGTGTATAACACATCGTTGTGCGTGTATAACAGTATACATGTATATATGTACGCTCGAACGATGACTCGGAATTTTTACAGACGCTTTTCCACGCGATACGACAGACGCGGCCGACCAATCGAATATAACGCACCGATCGTCTCTCGAACGCCTCGGTATATGTACATTACACATACATATGTACTCGCTCTCTATCTCTCTTCTCGCCGGCTGCACGGCCGCGACCTTTTGATCTCGCATACCCAAGCTCGCGTATATACATATAGAGACGCGTGTAGTGCAAGAGTGCACCGTAGACGCGGTGGCCGTGAAGCCTATGTGCGCGGCTCCAATCTCGCACTCTCAATCAGGGGCGAAATTCAAAGGCGAATCTCGAGCAACGGGACCGTCGCGCACGTCTCTACTGCCCGCCGCTCCGCAGTACAGCGCGGTACAGTGTCTACGTATACATGGTATATACATTGCAGGATCGAACGGTAGTCCATGTTGGGCAAAGCCGAAAGCGAGCCAAAGCGAGCCTTAACCCGAGGAAATTCTCCTGCATATATGCGCCGGCGACGTGTACGTATAGGTGCAGCTGTTGCTGCTGCTGCTGCGTGTGAGAAATGCCACACCACAGCTCGACGTTGCGGACTATGATGCGTTGCCGGAAACCGGGACTCGGGAATTCAATGCTATACGTTCGCTTCATTACGAGCTATATATATATATAGCATAACGTAGTTCTGCATATATAATGTAGCTTTAGTAGTATGGTGGTAGGTATATAGGTAGCAAAACGTCTCGCGTCTCAATTGTATTATACGAGTGTCGCTCTTGATCCGACTATACCACCTGTTTAACAGGAGCTGGCCTCGGTTTTGTATATATATATATATAATATAATGGGACGACAGCTACGTATTCTCGACTTAATTCCTGCCCATGAGAATATATTCTCTCGGCTGCAGTTCATATATATTTAAAATCTGAGTCCGATCGATAAACAAAGTATAGCGATTTATCGATGTTCAGCCACACCCAACTGCACGCATATGAACGGCAAAACCGTGCGGCCGTGCTTAAAAAAGTAGGGACGATCGGTCCCGTGCGCGCAAGTGGCGACAACCGAAAAGAATAATCCTTGTATATTATATAGACGAGTCGAGCGGCAGTCCCAGGTATAACCGAGAAGCTGCAGCGAACGTGAGAACGGGCGACTGCATCAGCAGCAGCTATATGGGCACAAGGTGCCGGGACGTATATAAGGAAGAGCCCCCCAGCACTGGATGCCGCGGCGGCGCATATGCAATATATATAAATAATCATCGATGCTCGCATGGCTCTCTCTCTCTCTCTCTCTCTCTCTCTCAAGGAGCACGCGGTCTATGCAAAATCGCACTACTCGTCTATGCGTGTGTGTGTGTGCGTATGTCTGCGTGTGATATAATACGGAGAAGGTGAGCCGAGACGTAACAACGAGGCGGAGGCGCGAATACGCGCGTTCTGTTTTCGCGCGTCTCGATCCCTCCCTCGGCTCCTGCACGCAGCTCGTGCACGCGAGAAAGAGAGAGAGAGATGCAGACGGGCGACCCGTTATGCGGAACATGCCGCGGCGACATCGTCAAGAGAGAGAGAGAGAGAGAGAGAGAGAGAGTCGCAGATACGCGGACTCGCGCCATACATATACGCTCTTGACCACCACCTCGTTATCGATCGTCTCTCAGCTGCTGTTGCTGCTGCCGCTGTAGTAGTAAAGGAGCTCGCGGAGCTCTCCCGTCCAGCGCCGGTCGGCAGGCTGCAATAGAGGACGCGCGCCATTATCGATGCGCGGGACGTCGACGTCCGTTAACCTTAATAAAGATAGATATGGCCGAGAGAGCCGCTACTGCACGTGTCTGCGATTTTCAGGTAGTTTGCCCCGTCCCCGTCTCCCTCTCTCTTTCTCTCTCTCTCTCTGTCTCTCTCGTTAAGCTTTGTGAGTGAGTGTGTGTGTGTATAGAGAGCGTGTCTTGGCGTGTACAAGTTAAGGAGCGCGTAGGGGTTTGTTCGGTGTCGCGGATGGATGACGGAAGAATGGCGAGGAAAAATGCCGCTAATGCCGTACTCCACCACCAGCTATGCCCAGCATGCGTGTGTGAAGCAAATCGGGGGAACGCGTCGCCGGCGTCGACTCTCTCTCTCTCTCTCTCTTCCGCGACATTCCGCTTTTTTTTCTCCTTTTGCTGGACTCTGCGAATAAGTACGCGGTAATGGTGCAGTGGCTATATTGTCGATGCGTGAGAGCCGTTTGTTGCAGTCTAGTGGGTTTTGCGCTTTGTTCGCGGGATCAGGATGATGTATGGATTTGGGAAAATCGAGAGGCACTATTTTCATGGACGTGTGTCAGCTCGAAAACATTTTTATGATTCACGTAGATAATGACTCGGGCCGCTCAGACTCGGTGCTTTTATACTCTTTTGACTTTTTAGTACGATTAAATAGTAGTGACAATATATATATATATATATATATATATCTGCCAGCTTTCGAAACTAATTGTGTAAACACACCCTCCGGCAATACGGACATGCGAAGGGAAAACAATCGCGAAAGTAAAGGCAAACTTGATTTTATTCGACAATTAACTGGCTGTTTACATCGCGGCGACGATCCGAAAAGCCTAAAGAAAAAAAAAACAAAAGAGTAAACTCTCTATCCACTCACTCTCTCTCTCTCTCAATCTCGTCCGTGACACAAAGTATATATAAGGTATCCGGGAAAGGAGGTCGAGAAAGGGGCGCGTCAGCAGCTGTCGGACACCAGAAATCGAAACCGAAGGAGCGAGCCGAGAGGCGACTCTCCATATACCTACCTATATATACGGGACAATATATATGAGTTTCGACGGCATCCTTTTGCAGGGAAACGCGCGTAGAGCGATTAAAGAGACAGAGAGAGTAGAGGCAGAGAGAGAGAGAGAGAGAGAGAAAGGCATAGAACTAGGAGCGCGCGGTGGGTGGAGAACGCGGCGTAACCTCTCGGCAATTTAGATAATGATCTGTTTAAACGCTATGCGGCGGATTTTCTTAACCGGCGCAAATTGCATGGTTAATGTAGCCCCCCCCCCCCTCATGTATACTACATATATATACTATATGCAGTGAGCAGAGGACCGAGGCCGCTTGACTCTTATTAGTATGGGATGCCACGATGTTGAGCGTATCACGCGTTGAAAACAAAATGTGATACGATGGTTATGCTGCACAAATAGTTGTGTATAGCGCGCGAGATATTTGTACACTTTGTCACACGGTGGAGAAATTTCGATGGTGTCTCAGTGATCTCTTTTCTCTACCTGGTATAAGATCATTCATTTCGTGATTAGAATCGCGCTTACTTAACGATCTTATATATAGGCTTACGGGAGCTGAGCCACCGATTTCTTCATTGTTTGCTTTGGCATGCGAACGATCGGAGTCCCCCGTTGTAGTTTTTAATTATGGAAATGTCATGCATCGAGATTGTTTCGATTGTGCGGATTATATATGAATAAGAAAAACGAACACACAACTTACACGTATCCGATCTATGATTTATGCAGTACACCATAAAGCCCCAGCTCCACGCGCGTTAGTTGACAAGAAAATATATATAATGTAGCTTTGTTTCTCCAATGCGTGATAAAGTTTTCCATCCTGGCATAATACAGGATGTATCGACAGAGAGAGAGAGAAAGCGTTATTACAAAATTGACGTGGATTAAGTTGCCCCGACAGCCGGGGCCGGCAACTCGTGTCCCGCGGTGATTACAGCACTGAAAACGCACCAGATAAATTATCGTTTTAAGTGGCACTCGAGTAAATGCATATTTCTCAGTGACACACACACACGCACACAGCAGAGAGAGAGAGAGAGAGAGTGAGAGGGGACCGCCTCGGATCCCTTAATCACACCCGACCAACATAATGCCTGCTATCAATACACTCTCGGCGAGTGAGCCGCTCACACGCATCGGTCCTGTACACCACGAATATCGACGCGTCGACAAAACAATCAATTTCTTAATTTACTCGTGCTACAAAGCGATCGCTTTTATCCGCGCCCTCGTTATTTTCAACGGATTATAAACATGTATATATTAATCAGTATGAACATATAGTTTTTTCTTTTTTTTTGAAATACGGTCAGAAAATTTACAGGAAATATCGTTATTCATGCGTAATGGGACACTTGAAAGCTTAGCTATACAACTCGCGAGAGTTCACATATGCAGAGAGAGAAAGAGAGAGAAGTGGAAGCGCAATGCAAGCGAGAGCATTATATACATATTGCAATTGAAAAACCGCGAAGCTCAGCAGCAGACTCGGCGAGGAGGTTACGCGCGGCAAAAATGTGTATATAAAGTGCTCGCGGAAGAGAAATAGATCTATAAGGAAGACAAAAGGGTGCGCGCGCGTATATAAGCATGGCAGTGGCTTTGGAAGCAGAGGGATAGTGCGGTAGAAAGAAAGAGAGAGAGACGAAGGAGAAGTATGAATGATCTAATGTATGTATACAGAGTCTCGGGTACGTGTAATAAGGAGCTGGGAGATGAGCAGCCGCGGGCTCACGGGTATAGGATGACACCACCACTAGCTCATACCACCACCACCACCACCAGCAGCAGCAGCATCAGCAGCAGCAGCTTCTTCTTCTGCTGCCCTTTCTTTATTTACCTTTCTATCTCTCTCTCTGTCTCTCCTGTCTCTCTCTATTTCTGCCTGGTGCACCGCACCATCTATCACCGTCTTTTTACTGACCTTCCCTTAACTCTCTCCTTATAACTTGCCAGTGTCTATTTCTCGCTTGGTGTATTCGTTACGTTATTATACCTGGCAGCAGCACGAGCAGCAGGAGCAGCAGCAGCATCAGCCTACCCCCTTGTGTCAAGCTGTACACGTGAATATTTCCATTTTGCTTAGCGGCCACGGCTGGAACACGTTGCCAGCCTACGTTTCCATTAGAATAATGAAAAATTGCTGGTTAAGACCTTTCTCTCTCTCTCTCTCTCTCTCTCTCTCTCTGCAAGACGTTTTAAATTATTGGTACCGCACCGTATACGTGTATAATAATGTAGCAGGAGTTTCGAGGGCAACCAAATTGCTCGATTCATTAGGGTTTTAGTCCAGAATTGTTGCAGGTTAATAGACTTGAGTGCGCGTGTGCCTTTTTCTTTTAGCATTTTCCTCGCAGTATTATAATTAAAGGAGAGCTGTTATAATATTGTTTAATGGCGTTCGGTAGTGTTGTTTACTTCAGCAATACCTTTTTTCTTTATTGCGTATTTTTCATCCAAATTGAGTCTGTTCGTTTTTTTTTCTTTTCTCTTTAACCGTTAGACTTACGCAAAAAGTATTTATGTGCTCGAAATTCGGTATGACATAGTTGAATTTTTTGTTTAAGCCTTACATCGAAGTATGTACATAGTATTTATTCTGTTAGAAAGCACATTTTAACTAGTGTACAAGCTCTTGTAAAATATATTGTACACCGAGCACAAATAGCATTTACGATAAAATCTTGTTAAAATATAATTTAAAATATAAACGGAATGGTAAAAAGTATTGTCTAGTACAATATTGCGATAAGCACGAGCAACAATATAACGTGAATGAGCTAAAACTATAGCTACGAGAAAGAGAGAGAGAGAGAGAGAGAGAGAGAGAGTAGGTAATTGCCAGTCGGTCGTTGTTGGTGCGCGCGGAGAGCAAGAGAGAGCAGTAGTATAGGGGCTTATAGGCTCGAGCTGCGGCGAGAGCAAGTAAAGCAGCAGCAGCGGGGCCAGTTTCTCTCTCTCTCTCTCAGAGTTGTGCAGAGTCCGCTCGGCTCGACTCGGCTGCGCTCGGCTCGGCTCGCGACCTTGAACGGGCCCCGTATGCTCTATGCCACTGACACGGACCAAGGACGTCGCCGCTTTCTCTCTCTCTCTCTCTCTCGCTCGCTCGCGCGCACACCACCTATATATACAAGCATATAATACTCGGCCGCGCGGTGTTGGCGTGCTGTTGTCCCGAAATGCGGTCGTGGAACTTGCCGTGGAAAGTGTTCGCCGATGGCAACTCTTTTTCGTGCGCCGTGGCGGCGGCGGCACCGGCTACAGCTATAGGACTGCGGCCAAGGCGGCGACTACGGCTATATACGCGGCCAGTGGCGTAGGACTCGCGAATTGCCGGCGAGCCCTATAGCAACTGCTGCTGCTGCTGCTGCTGTTGCCGAGATGCTATATACCTATTGGCGGTTGTGAGCGTCGGGATGCAAAGAGCGAGGAACTGTGTATATACGTGGAGGATGAGCGCGTCTGCATATATATGAGACGGCATTTTCCACGATAGATTTCTGCGATGGATTCTCTTATTTTTTTATTTTTCGGTTGCTTGACTTTTTCCTATACGGTATATGTTTTCGAGTTTTAGGCTGGATTGTGAAGCTGCGTCCGTTGATAAAAATCCAAGCGAGGCAACAAAGAACGAGTGGTTTTTAATGTTCAATACCGGTTTTCCCTATAAATACTTTTTGCGTTCATTCGATTAAAGGCTTAAACGAAAGGATATTTAAAATGTTCTACCTTTGCTGAAAATATTTTATCCCCTAATAGCGAAAAATAGAAATCGAAACGTCGATATACAAGAAATTCCACCCAGCAACACTATCACATCCCATCATCAGCATGCACTCTCAAACTTTTCTCCAATCTTATAATTGAAATATCCATTTTGCGCCAACAACCAATTACTTTTTAACCGAAAGAGATAAGTGCATCACTTACACCATTAACGGGAGTGAGATAGAGCGAGACGCGTATCATTCGAAAACAATCCGTACGGAACCGTTACCTAAAGTATACGCACGAATTCAAGTATAATAAACGGTGGGTAGTAGAAGGGGCAAGCAGGTCTCATTGGCTACTTAACGACCATACGATCTCATCTCGTCGCTTACGCGAATAGAGCGATATCTCACTTCGATTCCGTCCCTCTGCAGTCGATGCGCAGCCGCGGCCACTTTTTCGCGCGCGAAAACACGAGCAAAGAAAGGGAAAAGCACGATCGCTGAGGAATAATGACGCAACGGGGTTGACCTCGTCCGCGGCGGCGGCGTAATGGTCATTGGCTTCGGGATTTCACGCTGCACACGCACAGGGGCAGCGTCAGCGGCAATTGGTATTATCGCATCGTTAGTCGGTCACGTTATGTACGCCCGGCCTCATTATATCCTCATCCTCATCATCATCGTCGTCCTCGTGGTCGTCGTCGTCATTGGCCTTTGAAAGCGATTATACGCGTGTACGCGCGGCTCCGACTCCATCGTATACTTTTCATCGTCGACGAACGAGGAGAACGAAGGAGCTGGGCCGAACTGCCGAAAAACGCTCGCGGAAATTATATATGCAAGCGGCGCGAGCTCGGGTCCCTTAATCGCGAGTATCTCTCTCTCTCTCTCTCTCTCTCTCTCTCTCTCTTTCTCTCCGCGGAGCGGCGGAGATGCGCTTTCGTGTCCTCGGGGCACAAGGGCGAATTACTCTGAGCTGGAATACCTACGCACGAAGCAGGAGAGCGAGAGAGTAAAGCGTACGATGCACCGGAGAAGAATAAGCGTTACAGAAGTTCAACGATACCGAGAAAAAGAGAGAAAGAGATCGTCGGAAGATAAGGCTGTTGATCCTCGGCCTCTCTTTTTCGAGCTTTCTTCATTCTCTTTTTCCTTTCTGTTAGAGACAGATAAATTACGTATAATTGAGTGTGCTTGAGGTGATTTTTCCTCTTTCCCTCCTTGCCCCATCCCCCCCTTTTTTTTTCTTCGTTATAAATTTTAATTACGGAATCTCGCATTCATCAATGCCTTAATTCGCTATTTATTTTATGGACTTGGTGATACCTGCATGCAAGAATATGTATATATATTTATATACGAGAGGCTCGCCGCGCGAGCGCACGAGCAAATAAGAATACGGGAAATATAGTTGTTTTACATGAATATGCAAATTTTCGCCAGCAAAGAATAATGAGTCCGCTTTGATTGTCAGCTATACGATCCGCGCGTGGTAATTGAAAGTATAAGATGGATCCGCGCTCGCGCGTGCAGGTGGTTGAACGAGTTTTAAATGTGTACATAAATAGTTTTTTGAGGTGTCTCGTATACGTGTATACTCTAACCGCGTGTTTTACACATCAAGATAAGCTGAGGGAAATTCAATTCTTCTTGTTTAAAAGCGCGGATAGACGATTATACTCGATGCCTCATTGGGCATCGATTATATTGTCCCGCGACAGATTGTCAATGATTAAATTACAACCTGTCGGACTTGGCACCCCATCGGATCCATCTTTTCATTCGCCCCCCTCCCCCCATGCGCATTAGCTCAAATTGCACTTTAAATTGCTCTCGTTATTCAACGAGGCCTCGCCGAGCGCCTTTTCCTCCAACTATATTATATATGTATACACGCAGTTTGGATATTTTGTACAAGTATATCGTGCAGGGGAACAGCTTCTCGCGTACAGTAGTTAGCAATGAGCTCGCGTTGAATTTAGAATTCCATTGGTGAATTAATTTTACTCGCATGAGGATACACGAGAGAAGAGCGCAAAGAAAAATTGTTTCAGCCCGCGGCTCTTCTTCTTGCTGCACGCGACTCGGAGTCTCTTTGGGCCTCGGTACACATATCTTTTCCTTTTTTTTTTTCCCTCCTTTACCCTACTGCATATTAGTATTGCGCTCGAGTTGTTACTCATGTATAAGCGAGTCGTGTATTTTACAGGCTAGTGGTATGCGCATGTCCGTGAGATTAGAATAATAAAGGCAATGAGAATAATTGGACATTGCGAATGTATATATATAAAGTGATGAGCGTCGTGGGGCTTGGGGTTGTTAAGCCCTTGGTCAGTATTAGCGATGCGGTTAAAGTTTCGAGTCGTTACGCGTAAGTAGTGCCGATTTAGTTCCTGACAGAGGCAAATATATTATACCGGCATTATATCGTTATTAAGGTGGTTCTAACCCAACTATATGCTAGTCATAATGAATCTCTTAATATAAAAATTAAATATACTTTAAACAATGAATCGCAGAGTTAAAAAAATAACTTTTAAAATGCGTTACATTGTTTGAAATAATCAAATTCATGGATATAAAGATTAATTGTAAAAAAGTAGACGCGTGTTCAGTAAAGCGTAGTCAAGCCGGCATTGGCCGCATTTGCCAAGCTAAGTAAACATGATCTTTTTCATCGATTATCCATCAAAACTACACAATGAATATCTCAGATTTTTGTATCGATTCATTCTATACAGCTATCGATATGTAAATGTGCAAACACTGATTTACTAACTTCGACCACCATAAGCGCAACGTTAAATATCGCTAAGAAGTATGATTTTGTGATCGATATTATTACGTCAACTGTATAGGGTAAATTCGTTTCAAATTTTGTGCAAATATTTATTCGTAGTTGAATTTAATTTTCTCAATTTATTGAGTTAATCGGTGCTGTCGTCATATTTGAATAAACCAGCTTAAATGAAATTTCGAGGGACCCTCATGTTTAGAAGCTTGATAGTCGCTGAGCTTAGCTTTTCGAACGGCCTTATCGCGTTTTATTCCTGCGACATATTATATCGTATTTTCGAGAGACTCTATATTTTTAAAGACTCGGCGGGCCGAACAACGTTAAACATCGCCCTCGACAAAAATCCGTAATCATCGTAATTGGAACATTGCATGCGAGTGGTGCTGTGCAGCAGAGACGAAACCTTATAATACGCACGGACGATACACGCGAGAGCGCCAAAAAGCCGTGTAATCTACCGAATCTTAACTGCGAAAACCGCACAATAAAGACGAGCGCGTAAAAATTTTGCGCGTCTATAAAGAAAAAGACCGCGTTCTCACTCGCGGCGGTTGCGCGCACACAACGAAAAATAAGGCGCAAGGAAAAAAGAGAAGAAAAAAGGAAAAAATAAGCGTCCGGCGCATGTGTAAGTACGCGTAACAACGTATAACGAGTGGGAAGGGGGGGGGGGAAGGGGGGGGGGGAGAGGGGCAGAGAGGCCCAGCTCTATTACTTGGTATATCTGTATATACACATGCGCAGGGGATACAGCTCTCGAGCGTCGATGGTACGACCAACGAAATGCACATGGCGGCGGTGCTCTGTTTAAGGCCGCTGCCCCCTCGCGCGCTCCAGAGCTCTCTCTCTCTCTCTCTCTGCGTGTGTGTGTGTGCATGAAGGAGGCCGACGGGGCGAGGCCCCCGCTGCTCTTCTTCTTCTCTCTCTCTCTCTCTCTATATATATATATATCTGTGGTGCAATGGCGCGCAAGTGAAACGCGAGAGCTCGAGTGCGAGAGAGAGAGAGAGAGAGAGAGAAGTGAGGCAGCGAGCAACGAACCGGGTGCTCACGAAAAAAAATCGAGAGAGAGAGAGAGGGGAGCGTCCTTGCCGAGCGCCCTCGCGAGAGACTTGCTGCTGCCGCCGCCGCTGCTGCTGCTGCTGCTGCTGTTGTTGCTTCTGCTCCTCTTCACGAGCCAACGCCGAGCGTCTGTATATAGTGTATTATAGTTCGAGAACAAGAGAGACAGAGAGAGAGAGAGAGAGAGAGAGAGAGAGATGTGATTTGCTCGTAAAACGGTTAGGACTGCGAGAGGAGAGAGCGAGAAAGAGAGAGAGGGAGAGACGTATGGCAGATTTCGAGATTGAGGAGGACGGACGGGATAATTTTCGTGGATTTACGATGGTGCGAGCGTACGCGTTTTCCCGCCGTCCCTCTTTTCCACCTTCCTCTTTCCTCTACGAGCCACGAATCTATAAGCTGCAGTGCATCGAGCTGCTTTTCGAGAGACGATCTCGATCGAGCGATGATGTTCCTTATAAATTATTACCTCCCTCTCCTGCGCATTTGACATCTCGTTCGAGTGTAAGCCGAGATAGAATAAATTGTGCATCTCTCGTTCAAGGCCGCGCGAGATTTCGCTTTTGATGCATTATTATATACGATCGATAAATTACCGTTGTGTTGCGCAAAGCCGAGCTATAAAGTTCGGTTTTATATGAGAAATGGGAAGGAATCGCGATTGCCGCTGTCGTACATACAACTATTATCGCGTAAGAAACGTCCCCATGAGGTCTAAACTATATATATAAATATATACCGAGAAAAATCGCCGCATAATCGTTCCATAATAAACGTTGCCTTAGTCGGCGAATAAAATACAGCCGTGTTTAGATGTGTGGCGTGTGTGTACATGTACAGATATAAAGGGGGACGCGATAAAAACAAACGATTAAAAAGTAGTATCGTTAATAGAGTTCTCTTAACGAAATTAGACGCTCCGTCCCGTTCGATCTCGTTGCAGTTGGCCCGTTATAATCGGCTCTCCGCGCGCGATCCGGTATATGTATATAGGAATCGTAAAAGCTCTCATCCATTAATATCCCCTCCTCCCCCCCTCTCTCTCTCTCTCTTTCTATCCGACTGCACACTCATCGTTTCCATTTTTTTCCTTGAATCGTCCACGATCATTAAAGTCCGATCCGCGAATCGTCCGATCAATCAAAGGAATTCACATATACAGGTGTACATATATAGTTATATATCCAACAACTCTTGCGGCTCTCTCGCACCGGAAGTCTTGAGTTATCGTCTTCTCTCTCTCTCTCTCTCTCTTCTCTCTTCCTCTCTTATCTATCCTATACACATGCACACGCAGCTTCGACACGACGAAGATTGACTCGTGTATGATGCTCGGTTCGTCCCTATGTATATGCAGGTGTATATATGTATATGTGAGCCTCAGAGAATGAAGGGACCTCTACAGTGCATCTCTCGTGCGGCACGGCCGATGATAATTTGCACTGTGCAGTCTATACCTCGTGTACTAAGCCTATCCTTATACGCGCGCGTGTTTGTGTGTGTGTGTGTGTGTGTGAGCGAGGCGCGCGAGCGCGGCAAAATGATGAGCGTTATTAGTTTTTAGCCGCGATTATATTATGGACACGAGAAAAATGTATACACACGGCTGCCGCTGCTACTGGCTGAGATTACGCGTTGCCACACCATCGCCGCGATGATGTTTTTTTTCCCTTTTTTTTTTTACTTTTCTCATACTGCAATCCTCGTTCATTCATTCTCTGTTTTTTTTTTACGCCGATGACTTTCCTGCGAACGAGAGATTGGCGCGGCTACGGAATTGGTGTATTACTGGCTCGTTACCAATGGACGAGCGACGCGGATTTCGTAATACCAGCAGCGGCAGTTCTGCCAGCAGTTGGTTTGAAAACGGTGCTAATGGAGATTGATTTTTCTCTCGCTCTCGTGTCCCGACCAAATTGCCGAACAGCCGTTCCACTTATTACTTTGCAGAGATTTAAGTGCACATCCGCTGTTTGGGCTGTATACCAAGGCGATTCGTTTGTGCAGTATACATATATGTAGTCGCGGCTTCGACCTCGCTAGAAGTAAATTTCGTTTATCGAACGATGCGCCCAAGTTGGAGGCCGTCTGTTTGTCGAGCAGTAGGCAATGTGTCTAAAAGGATTTTTCGAGGTAACGCACGCGAGCGGACCACCGAAAACGTATACGGGCCTAGAGGGCCAAACCTTTCCTCTCTATATCTCTCTCTCCCTTCAATTATCTCGCCGACTGGCAATTATAGGCTCAACTGTTGTACGCGTAGACTCTCTGTCTTTCTCGCGAAGCGCTAAAAATCCACGTTCGGCTCAAACGCGTTTTTCTATTGAAATTCAATTAAGTGTATTTCTCGAAATTCGAGACGGCTCGTTTTGATTAATTCTTCTCCGAGAAACTTTTGTACGAATCTATGGTTTACTTTTTTTTTATACATATATTTTATACGTCGATCGAAAAAGGATGATCACTAGATGAAATGAAATTCAGTGTTGTAGAGAATTCGTGAAAGAGCATGACTGGAAATCATTGTCTTTCTATAATCGTCTGTTTCTACTTTCATAGATTGAGAAAACCTGGGCACCAGTAAATTAGTCTTTTTAAAGTTGTTTTTCTCGGATTAAGGAAGTAAGTAAAATTTATTTTTTAAATTAAACATTTTTTGTATGATTGAATAAAAAAAAAAGGGAATTGAACAAAAATCGCGTTGGCGAATAGTAAAATGATCCATAAAAATGGCTGTTACTACTGATTTTCATTATCATTCAAGAGCAATTTTAATCATCTCAAATTTAATCAAATTTATCTTTCAAAATTTTAAATATACCGCTAGGATTACCCGAACTAAAGTGTAACGAAAGCACGGAAATACTCCAGTCTCGTTCTCGTCCCGTCCTAAAATCCACCGCTAATACTAAAATACCACGCAATTCATCATTCCTCGCACAAAATACACCCTCTCATGCCAATAAAAAAAAAACTGCCCAAAAACCCAAACCAGCTTAATCACAATACAATCGTAAACACAACGGCGAGAAACTGTCCATCCTTCACGGCACGTGACACACGCACACACAGGCAGGCTGTCAAGTCCCCACATCATTGTAGCACTAAACGGGGCCGGTCTCTCCATAAATCGCGCGAGATGATCGCCGGTAAGCGACTTTAATCTGATATAAATACACGCAGAGGCGAGGCGAGAGGGCCTCGGGCACATTTGCCAAAAAGTCCGAAAGAAAAAGAGAAAGAGGGGGAGAGCTGAGAGTCTTTGACCCCGGCAACGTGCGCCGCTGCTGCTGCTTGCCTTAATTACGTATTACAGCGTTCACGATCGGTGCGCACCGAAAGTTTGCCGGATGGACAGCAGACAGGGACGAGGATTCACCCGCAGAACAGAAAATTCCTGTCCCGGGCCCCCACGTGTGCATGTATACATATATGTATATGTATATATATACGAAATTCGGACCCGAGGCTCGGCAGCTCTCTTAAAATGTGTGCGTGCAGATGTGCCTCTAGAGTGAGAGAGCGAGAGAGAGAGAGAGAGAGAGAGAAAGAGAGTTGACAGGGTTCCGCGGGCGCGCAAATGAAATGCGAGCGTCGCCTTCACGCTCCTTAGCGAGGAGAGAGCCATCGCACCGTCTCCTTCTTCTTCTTCTGCTTCTTCTGGTTTCACGAGGCAACTTATCCTCTCTCTCTCTCTCTCTCTCTTTCTCTCCCTATCTCTCTGCCTCTCTTTCTTTCTGTCTTGCAGAGTTCCTCTCTTTCTCGATGCCAGCGACCCCGCGAGTCACGCACCTGCAGACACGCACGCACGCGAGCCGTCCTTATGGGCTTTCGCGGCTCGAGAGCTGGACGATCGAGCTACAAGAGAGACAGACAGAGAGACAGAGAGAGAGAGAGAGAGAGAGTAAGAGAGAAAAGAGAAAAAAGGGGCGTTTAAGACTCGATATTATAGCTGTAGTCCTCGCGCGAGGTCGATTATTAGATATAGACTCGAGGGACATTTTCTTTCTTGCTCTTCCCCAGCAGCAGTGAGCTTCGTTTCTATAGCTTTCCAGCTATGCATAATACCATGTGTATCGAACTTTCGGACTGTTCCAACTCCTGCTCGCGTATAAAAGTTTGACCGTTGAAAATTGAAATTCGCGCTCCCGTATATATTTAAAAAGAATCTCCCTCGGAGTCGCCGATTTTATATAGAAGAAATATGATGACTATTGCTCGTTGGCTTTCTTGCTCTACGGTGATGCGTCACGAGACACTGGCTATGCGATTAATTTTCTCGGTCATGCAATTAAAATATTGTTAAACATGTCGTTGAAATATTCACTCGAAACTTTGCCAGAGATCGTAAACAATTCATGGAATTAATACATCTATATATTGTGATTTACATGATTTCAGGTATTTATTTAGTTGAACTAAGCATTTAGGATGCGGTCGATAAATTGGTCGAATGGTAGACTTCCGACAACCCTTTTAATAAGAGTTGTTAAAAAATTATTGGACCATTCGAATTCCTATCGAACAGAGTCGTGCTTCGAGTTAATCATTGCTATGTACGATTTTTCGTCGTTCCGAGTCTCTATTATCCTCGGTTATTGGGAGATATGAAGGAGGCCTCTGTATTTCAAGTTTACGGTCGACATTGTGAAAGCTTTCCTTTGACCAAGATATGCGCGCGATAGGCGCGTTCCACGAGGTTTCGCGGTTCATCGACGCGTCTATTCATTCTTCTAAATGCCTCCCATTGTTACATTCCATTGACTTTGATCGTTTAGGTCAATTAGAGAAGGTATAGAATTCCGGGTATACATATACCGATGCAGCTAATGTTACTGACCTACGCTCCAACGGTAATAATACATAAGTAATGCGTGGACGCGATGACTAAGAGTTTGAACTGGGAGGCCACGAGGTGACATGAATATTAAGCTGAGGTGACGAGAGCCAAAGATAAAAAGAGAGCGTTTTAACGTTACCGTTAGAACAGTTAGGATGTGTGGATGGCGCGCGTGTGTGTTTTAAGCCTTACTCACTTGTTGACAGTCGCGGGATCTTGGCCCTGGAACAAAAAAGCAGACATAAATCGGTTAGACATACATTGACTTTGCTGGCTGGCGGTGTTACGTGCGAAAAGTAGGATGTGTAACGAAAATTAACACTTTCGCGGATTCCCAGTGTGTGTGTCCTGTCACTCTGTATTGGTTTGGCTACCGATAAAGGAAGCTTTTACTTTTAATTGGCAAAACGCGGGGCAATTTAAGAAAACAAATATAAACGTATCACAATTGTTTTGTTAATAACGGTGTTCTTGTTCGACATTTTGAAATTTTTAAAAGGATGTAAAAATATTTTGAAAAATATAAATTTATCTTTCAAATTTCCAAATCGTATTAGTGGATTTCGATAAAGTGTCTCTACGATGGCGCAACCTAACCTAAATGCAATATGTAATAGTTGCAAAATAAAGTAGAAAAAGAAAAAAAAACAAATCATAAATAATAGTTCCTTTAAACTGATATACTTTCCAGTGCAAGCCACAAGAAGCACATAAAATATTTCAGACAGAACAAAGCGCAGTTGGTCCGATAAAATTTCATTTTACATTGGAAATTCTAATGCTTTCTGGATAATTCTAAATCACGAAGCGAGCTGGGAAATAACAATGCTATTGTCGATTAGTCCGTCACTCGCCGAGCTGAGAGAAGCTAAAGTGACTCGCGAGATTGACATTTGCCTTATAGGAGTTGGCCGGTTTCGCAAAGCTCCACAAATTAATGAGAAAGCGTGTCGGGTTCACGTTCACCCAGGAAAAGTCGCAACGCCGCGCCAACGCCGCCGCTCTCGACTATCTATAACACTTGGAGAACTTTGTCACGTCACTCCGGTCGATGTAATCAATGAAAACGCGTGGCAAAAAATCGTGCGGTTTTTTTTCTTTGCTTTCGAGCCAGAAAAAAAAAGTTGTCAATTCAGTTTTAATTGCGAGAAATTGTTTTATGTGTCGAGATTGTAAAATTACGGGATAAAAGCCATTTAGCAAAAAAGTCGGTACAGGCTTAAACAACATAAAATGGAACTATTCGAGTGCTAATACACCAGACTGATATTTCATGGTTAAACAAAAGGAGTAAAACTCGCATATATTTATTATTAAAGTTTTTAAATGACTTACGTATCCAAAAGCGTTGACGCATCGAGAACATAAATTTGCAAATTCAATTCCCCGAAACTCTTTGTATAAATTGAACCGAGAGAAGAAAGTATACACAGATCCGATCCAAACACCCGATGACTTAACTATTAAATCACAATGGAACAGCGCATTTAGCACAAAACTTTCTTCTCTCAGCGAGCGGATAAAATCGAACTTTATTACCCGTCGCTTGAATTATTTAAAAGCCGCTCGATAATTCCATTTCCGAGTATTTCCCGCCCCCCTCCCCTTCGCCAAAGACTCCATAAATTTCGGCGACAAAAACGAGCTTCCCAATATCATTCCGGCCGATGACTCGTCCACTCCATCGGTAAAATTCAAAAAGGATCCAGCCGCAACTTTGTTGCGCAGCTAAGTGCTTCTTATCAGAACGCGAGAGGACTAAAAGTGGGAGAGGGAAGGAAGAAGAGTGCACGTACCGGAGAGCGAGAGAGAGAGAGAGAGAAAAGATGACTCTTGTACTGTTAATTATGCGCGATATAACGCTACTAAGCGAATCTATCCGTTATCCACATCGCGTATACGCGCATACGCGTTGTATATGTATGTATACGTAGCATGGCGAGTTCGCTGAAGCGGAGTGGCGTCTCCCATGTGTCTCTCTCTCTCTCTCTCTCTCTCTCTGGCTCGTAGTCCGTGGCGCGCTGCAGAGTCCAGAAACCGGAAAATCCGCCAAAGTCATTTGTTATCTGCCAAGCGGCGGCCGTGGCTCTCGAGTGAAGAGCCGCGCTCAGCGACGTACACGCTCGAGTCCTTCCTCGCTCGCGTCTGCAGCGTCTTAACCATTTTGCGCGGAGGCCTGGAGAGTATAGAGAATTATACTGTTCTGTTGCTGCTGTTGCTGATTCTACCGTGGCACCGAGCTTGACGTTTCGAATTGTTCCTATATATAGCTGTGCTGCGTCGTTGCAGTTTCGAATTTCAAGATTTCGCATCTAAATTGAGTTGTTCCGATCGTTGTGAAGGTTCTGTTCTTTGCTTTTCCGTCGTATAACATGAATTTTCGAGATCTCGCTCGTCTTTCGTTGCTCACAATTGATCGTGGAAGTATAATACAAGGAGACAGGATTAAATAAAATAAGTTGAATCGCAGTTCACGTTAGTTTATAAGCAATCTTCTGTGGAGACAGTGCAAACGCGGCACTTGAATTGGCCGCGAGCAGTAGCTCTAAGTGAAATTTTCCTCAATTTCCTGCGAAACTACACGAGTCTTCTTCGTGCAATCATTGTATACACTTTCCGAGAGCCAAACGACGAAGGCAAATGCAGAAACTACTTGTAATATATAGGCCCAAAGGAAGCGCGCGATTACGCTGATCGCTATAGGCACGCAATATATTTCACCTTGGAAAGCGGAATAACCCCTCGTCTATACAGTATACATACAACATTTATGGAATTCATAAAATCTACACGCTACGCGGTATCTTAGGGATAAAATCGGGTAGGTCTACCGGGGCTGTCCATCCTAGCGATTCCCGCAATCGTCATCATCTCACCTCTCGGTGGGCGACATCAAGAGGACACACAGCAGCCAAAGAGAGAGAGAGAGAGAGAGAGAGAGAGAGAGAGCGCAGGCAAATGCGACCATTAAATCAGTTCCGAGAAGCTCCATAGCTCTCTGGGTAAATTGCAACAAAGCCGCGGAGCGAATTAAAAAGCTGCACTTGTAGCAGAGCTCTCTGTCGAAGAAAGTTATATACGCGAGCGACCGAGCGAAAGAGAGAGAGAGAGAGAGAGAGAGAGAGGGAGGCAAATTGAGCCTATTTCCAGCGTTTCCCGGAGAATTCAGCAGAGCCACTTCCCACGGGAAGTTCAACTCGCTCTCTTGCGCTCGCGCGTGTGTGCAGTGCAGCTGTGCAAAAGCCGTAGCTCGGAACAAGCGTCGATTTCGCTCGCCCCGGGCACTATACTCGTTTTCTGCGCAATAGAAGGATAGAAGGAGAGAGAGAGGCAGAGGGATAAGAAGCGCCGGAAGCGCGCGATGAATAATTTCGCCTCGCAGCTCAGCGAGAGAGAGAGAGAGTGGATATATACCTATATGCCCTCTCTCGAGAGTATAGCTGATGCACGTAAGAATCTCGGATTTTGTGTAGATACCGAAGGACTGTAGTTCGCGAGGGCTAACATTACGCGAAGTTGTTACGTTATATATACATATGAGCAGTGGAATTCCCTCGCGAGTCACAGGTCAAGACCACCATGCAGTTTTCCAGTTGTTTGGCACCATGCGATATCGTGCGGCTGCGGCGCGGCGTTGAGTCCGCAGAGCTCGTGAACTCAGCTGCAGTAGGAATAACATTAATTGCGTGAGTTTTCAGAATGGGGTAGGGACGAAATTGCCAGTTATAAAATGGCCGTCTAAGCCTTATCTTCTCCGAGTTTCTTTTTCTTCGGTTTTATATACACGCTTAGTCGATCGTCCGCAATGAAGGACGATTTCGAGAAATGACATTCGGCTCGTCGTTTACTGCGTCGTCGTCGTCGTCGTAGTCGTCGCTCGGCTCTCGATCCATCTCCGAGAATTCGCGGTCCCGTCGCAGCAAAGCTATTCATTCGAAATTGCTCGAGGCATTCGATTCGCCGCGACCAGAGCCACGTAGACGTACGGAACAGCACGCGCTCTTATCGAATTAATCGTGGAAATTATATAATTCTTGGTAGCTGCCCCGGGGTGGTGTTGAAAATTTTAATTGTGCACGTGTGTTTCACGCTCGCCGTATGCGCGAGATAAGCCACGACAACGATTAACCGCCACTTTGCCAAGCGTTCATTAAACTCGAAGCGCGTATTATATATTATATACATATGTATAAAAATTCATTTCACGCGCACGCCGCACATGTCACGCGCATCTTAAACTCGCTCGCTCGCTCTCTCCACCCCACGAAATCTTCGCACCTGCGTGTCTTGCTTCCCGAGAGTTCTCGTGACGGCACAAAAGAAAGAGAGGAAGGGTATATGCAGGGAACGAAATTGCGCGTGCGGAGCAACAGGTTGCACAGCGCTTGGAAAATCACTCGAATGCTCGCAATGATTGATCCGCGTGCAAGGGAATTTTTCCTGTGAACATGACTGATTGATTACAATAAATCGTTGGGACGTACTTCAGAATAATAAGCAGGCTTTTAATATATTTTTCAGTTTGGCATACACGATGCTTTTGTTCGAGGACAAAACTTGGTGTTACGGAAAACTTTTATATACGGCACTCGTTTTAATTCTTGACTCATCTCCTTTTTTATTTAATCTACAGCTCTGTAAGCAGAAAAACTAGAAGGTCGAAATCACGATGTTTGGTTATTAACTCTTCAATTTGTGTAAAATACAGAATAACCAAGTTCGAGTGAAAAAGGAGGATCGCCGCAGCAGAAGGGCACACACGAGCTGCGCGAGCTTCGAGAGCTTCGAGAAAAAGAAATAAGCTGCGCGCGCGAGCAACAAGAAGAAGGAATGCTACTTGTACATAGTCAGCCGGATTATACGCAGTTGGCTCGGCCGCGCGCGCCTTGTACACGCGTGTTTTATACATTCCCCATAGTTGCGTTCGCTAGTCCTTCTCTTTCTCTCGTCTGCTTCATCCTTTCAATTTCCAGCCGTGCGAGAGAGAACGAGAGAGAGAGAGAGAGAGAACGCCAAAGAGAAAGAGCAAGAGAGAGAGAGAGAGAGAGAGAAGTAGACAAGCTTTATACCCATCGCCGTGTGATACGTACACAAGTTTACACGCACGTATGCACGACGGCGAACACGTGTTCTCGCGAGGCTCGCAGACTCGCGGCGCCATTCGTCACGTCGCCCAGGCCTTTACATATATATATATACACACACACACACACATACATACAGCTGTGTTTCTCTCTCTCTCTCTATGTCCCTCTCTCTACTCGCGATATATAGGGAGAGGGGAAACGAGCGCTTTCCGTAATTATTATATCGGGGAGCGGGATCGATGCAGTGAGAGGGAGAGAGAGAGAGAGAAACCGAGCGAGTGGCGCCAGGCCGGAAGATGCCTCTGATTTGTTACTGAATCAGGGGGTTTCTCGCGCGTAGGTAAGCGAGTACAAGCGAGCGAGTGTATAAGCAAGCCGAGGGGAAGAGATCGCGAGATGCCGCGCCGATATACACGTTTCCGACTAATTCTATGCAACCATTGCCGAGCGCCGCCACTGCTGCCGTTGCTGCATTTATTCCGTTTTCCTATACGATGAACTTCGTCCTTCTTATTTTCATTACTCTTTCCAATTTGACCGTGTGCGTATACCGACGGCAGTGCAAGCGCTTCCCTCTGGGCCTTCTTCAAAGAAAAGTAAGCGCATAGAACTTTTAGCTTTACCGCGTCACGTTTATCAAAAAAATCAGACTCCGGCAGTAGGAATTAGCTCGCGGCTACGCCTCGGCATTGATAAATTTCCATGGTATACATTGGGAATCTGCCGCGAAAATTAAACTATGAATAATATTTCAACGGTGCATCGCTCGACTGATTATATAGCGCGTTATAATTCACAATAACAGCCGCAGCCCCGCGCCAACCGCAAAACTAACGAAATATACATTTCGCGCAGGCGCAAAAAAAACAACGCGATCGCGGAGCGTGAAAGGGGCCCTGCTTCTTTTGGAACACCTCTTATTACAATAACGCAAACTCCACGGCAAATGTATCCACATGCGAGATGCGTATCTCTGTCTTACTCTTACTCTAGCTTACATATACCTATATACGAACGATCATGCGCGTGTTTCACTTTTGCGCTCGAGCTTGTATAACGCGCGACCGAATGTATATAGTCGCTGCCGCTATACCTGTAATTAATTACGGGCGCGAAACCGAGTTTCGCATCTCTTTTTCCGCGGCGCGTCTTTTCGTTATGTGGGATTTCGCGCTTGCTCGCTCGTTGGCCGGTGCGCCTTTGCTGCTGCTGCTGCGCATCAGCTTCGTTTTGTCGAGGCTATACGACCGACCGGTTTTACCTTCTATTGCTCATTTCTTTGCGCGCCCTTAATCATTCGCGACTTACAAATTGTACAACCTTATTTTTTTTTCCGCTGCGTTCAACATGCTAAAGTACACGTCGAGTTTTCGAGTGCGTTCATATATATATATATATATATATTGTTGTGGATCTGCGAAGGTTTGTGAAAATTCAAGGTTCGTATAATGGATTATACATAAATACGCTTGTATTAACGCGTAATAAAAATCTTTAGCAAAAGTCAGTTTGTTTAGTTTAGGCTGGCGGGAAATACGCTTTCATTACTAAAACAAGCCAATCGATATATTTTATCTAACGCAAATCGAAAACATGTCAAAACAGAGGATCATCGCTCGTTCTTCTTACGAAAAAAGAAAAAAGCTTACGCAAGATGAAATACAGCTGGAAAAGGAGAGAGAGAGAGACAGGGGGAAGAAGAGTCGCCGAAAAAAGGAAGCAAGACGGGTGTCGTAACGAGACGTGTGACCTTCGCCGAAGGTCAGAACAATCCGTACATGATGTGGCCATCCATCATCCGGCGAATCCAAGGCGGTCAATCTCACGGCTCGATGCGGAAGGGAAGCGATTGCGTTGATGTTTAAGCATCAAGATGATGACGAAGTCATCGTCGTATAATACGACAAGTGCGTAAGTCGCGCGATGTTTTCATTTACCTTATTTATGGGGAAAAATTTGTTATTGCAATTTGTCCGAGCGATCGAAAGTTATTGATTATTATCGGGTAAAAGAGTTGAGTTCGACGGGGCGTTTTGTTTTTTTTATATATCTAATACTCGCTAGTGCAACAATTACATTTGCTCGCTCGATATATCGTAAGATTGAGCGAGTACCTTTCTCTGCCTTATATTGCTTTCGAATTCGAAAGTCGAATTACCTATCGGGCGCAGTTATTATTTATGTGAAAGGGTCCCCCGCCGAATGGGAGGTAATCAAAAGCTTATTGCACGCCCGTGAAAGTTCTAATTTCTATCTATAGTCGCACTTATTAACCAGTGGCCTATAGCTGCGCTTCTGTATTGACACAAAAATACCACAGGTGACGTGCCGATCGTAATTAACGATCTTATCGGACACACACACAACCTACATCCGATTTTCTCGCGGATATAATCGGGCAAGTTGTATAAGTGCAAGAGTGTACAGCTCGAAACAACCGCGGCGAGGAAAAACGTTGGATAAAACGGCCTCGAGGCGCTTCTCTCTCCACGAAAGGGAAAATAGGATAGAGACGGGGCGCGGTATACAGGCATGCACGCACCGACGCTGCGGCGGCGGCGGCGGCTGCGATGTGCTCGTCGCGCTCGGTAAACTATGACGAAGGTTAGATTATCTCGCGTTGCGGATCTTAGGCGCAACTATATACTCCTCTATCCTCTTTCGCTGTTATCGCGCGGCGCACGGTTACGCGGCTTTATACAGCCAAGGCTCGTGAGCGCGCGCTCGTGTGCTTATTTACCACCTTGGGGCCGCACGCGCGTATACATTGTCATCTCGAGCCTGCAGGAAGATGGTCTGGCCCCCCCTCTGCGTATATGTTTAACAATTTACGCCTCTAATTGCACCCGGTCCCTATCAATTCCTTATCCTCCTAAGCTGGAGACTAGATAAGTCGCCCTGTTGTGCAGCCCGTGTAGAGGATCTGAGGCGCGGCGCCAAAACCGGTATATCGCCGCTGCTGTGCGCGTGTCTGCGTGTCTGTGTGCGTGTGGGTTATAATACCAATGCTTTTGCTTTTTATATATAATGCAATGATTTTAGCTACGAGAGAGTGCAACATTGCTCGAATTTTTAGCTTTAATTGCGGCTACGCGGTCGTTGCTTCGAGCTTTATCGCTCTACGCCACGCTACTATTATACCTTATACATATATATATATGTATGTGTGTGTAGGCTATATATACGTGCGATGCGTTTTCACGGGCAATAAAATAATTTTTATTTTCCACCCGGGAACTATATAATTATACTTTAATGAAGTTTATTACCTTTATTAACTAATTATGTGTATTAAAATTTAAACGGACGGTATATAAAACTAATTATCCCGCAACTGCGCGCCTTTCATTATACAATGTATACACACAACGAATGCTCGCACGTGTATTTATTATATAAAAGAAAGAACTGCAGCTGAAGCTCATTAGCATAATCGAACGATACAAAGTCCTCACCCGTGCTTCGCGCGCCAATTCGAAACGCTGCAGCAGTCCATACTCGTTTTAAACATAGAAAATGAAAGACACACGCTCTCTTATCGTAATCGACGCTGCGGAGTAGCTCTACAAGGGTTCCAATACGTCTCGAACTACTAGTCGTGTATACCGGTGGCTTTTAATTATCAACAGCTCGCGCGGGAAAATAACAACTGCGAACGCGGTCGCCGTGTGGTGCGCGTCCCCTATATAACGAGATCTCACGCCGCGAGGAGCGGTGCGAATGTGCATTGGTGCGTACGATTTATGTATATATCGAGCGATAGAATCCGCGAATATACCGGATCGAGATTTGCGTTTATTTTTCGCTTATCGCGGCGAGTCTCGTTCGATAGTCCAGGTGACTTTTCTTTTATCGAAATAATTGTAATCTCGGATATGCCAGTGCCTATTTATTAATTCGAAGGCATAGATTACGTATATCCATTTCAGGACAGTGCAAAGTGATTGAACCATATTGTTTAAAAAATGCATAAACATTAAAAATGGCAAAATTTAGCGGTTTTTTCTGCTGGTCTGAGTGAAAAAACCTCAGTAATAAATCGGTGTGTCTTGTTTCAAGACAAATACAATGAGTTTTTCTTTTGCAAATGGCAAAAACGACTTTGACTTTATTATGCCATAAATTTCTGATATACGATGCAAGTGCAGTGCGCGTGTGCGGAATGTAGGAGTCACACACATTAGGCTTATAAAGAATCACAGCTGCGATTCAGCTATATATATATAAATATACTCCAGGCTTGAGCTGTGCGGACGTTTTCGTGGATCCCGCGATCAATATCGTATTAATTGTCGATGCTTTGGACGAGTGCGCGATGTTTAACGGCACAAAATTGAGTAGTGACAGACGTAATAATCCAGACGACGCGTGCGACCTGGAGGAGCAGGAAAAATACAGTTGGCATCGATTATACACGGACAAAATCATAGCAACTTGACGATAAAGCTACACGATACGATCCCACCCGCTTTGCTTTAAAGAGAAGAAAAAACCGCTCTACGAGCCACCGCGCGTCTCCCTCATAATACAATACAATAAAAACACAATGTATGTATTCTCGGTCGGGATATACAGCAGCAACAGTGTATGAGAAAAATGCTACACTGTTTTTTCCTTTCTTTTCTCCTTTCGCTCGAATCACGCGCGCCCATTCCCCGTAAATAGCCTTTTACGGTGTGACGCGCGTGCGCATAACTGATGCACTGCACACGTAAAATCAAGCTGAGCACCGCGGCGTGCACGGTGAAGCAGTTTTCTGGGAAAACGTTCGCGGCGGGACTCCACCTTCAGCTACAATATATATAAAACAACTCTACCCGCTTCCTCGCCGCGGCAAAAGCTTAACGAA